>JAPSGF010000025.1:6021210-6095243 GCA_035772895.1 Perdix hodgsoniae
CTTTTCCTTTTCCTTTTCCTTTTCCTTTTCCTTTTCCTTTTCCTTTTTCCCTCCATCCTTTTTTATTTTGAAACTGCTGCTGTGCAGGTTCTCTTGGATAACTTCGAATCATAGAATCATAGGTTGGAAAAGACATTAAAGATCATTGAGTCCAACCACAACCTAACCACACTACCCTAACTCTAACAACCCTCCACTACATCACGTCCCTGAGCACCACATCCAAACAGTTTTTAAACACATCCAGGGATGGTGGCTCAACCACCTCCCTGGGCAGCCTATTCCAGTGCTTAAGAACCCTTTCTGTAAGGAAGTGTTTCCTGATACCCAACCTAAACTTACCCTAACACAACTTGAATCCATTTCACCTCATCCTGTCACCTGTCACCAGTGAGAAGACTGATTGGGTGATTTTTGCTCTTGCTTGTCAATAGCCAGACGCTTTTTCCACTTAAGTTATGACTCAGAAGACTAAGCGTGACAAGGTTCTTTCATAGGTTGCTTCGTTATGTACAGTGGCTGGAAATTTTACACCATGACAAGACATGTTAAAATCAGTAGGACTACCTGGACTCAATGCATATTTCTGAATCAGAGACAGCATATGAAGATAGCCCCCAGTGAAACCAAAGGAAACAAGAGATTTCTACTCTGAAACGTGAAAGCTGATGTTGTAAAGAGAAAAACAACAACAACAAAAAGTCCTTCAACAGAGTGATACCTGAACTTGAAGCCGTTTGCAGTGAAGGAATTGAAATCCAAATAATCAGGGATATCATTTGATTTCCAGAGGCTGTCAGAGTAGCAGGGGGAAGGAGTCCTATGTGTTCTGCCTTTTTATTGAAAAATACATTTTGGGAATAGGATTACTCGAGAATCCTCTTGTGAATTGCTTGGGAGAAAACTGCTCAGCTTTGCCTGACAGTATTTTGTTACAAATTGAAGTTTATTGTCTTCTGCTAAATGAAATTCCTCTCTATTTTTTTTTTTTTTCAAGAGATGTTTGTTTTTGTATTTATTACCCAATGATTTATTTCTGAAGCCTTAATTTTTTTCTGGTTTGTGCTTTGCATACACATACATTTATTTTCTACAGCAAAATACTACTTTCAAGGTAGGCTGCTGTAGGGGAACAAAAGTTAAGTCATGTCTAATCATTTTTCCTGTCTGGAGAGTCTTCCAAGTTCATATTTAGCAGAATACACACACACACAATTTGAGGACATAAAAGACTTGATTAACACTCAGAGTCTTCCCTCAGAGCACAGCACTCACAGACCAGGGGCTTATCAACTGTTTCAAAATGAAATACTTGTCTCAGTAAGTTGGTCAGCAAAAAGCACATTTTAAATGAATTGACAGTGCTTAGATAACAGTTACATATTCCTTTCACTTATTATATCTGAAAGTTTCTCTCTTGATTTTGTTTAAATGTAAAAATAATAACCTAGGTATGAAGTACATGAAAAAATACTTAAAGACAACTTCCATATGAATTTGTGGTTAATGAAGTCTTTTTTCTGCTCGCTGACTTGGTCCATGTTTGGCTGTTCAAGGTGTTCAAGGTGGCAGATCAATAAGAGTTATTCCTAGCTTTATATGACCAAGCTGCACCATTTCTTCATCCTTGAAGACTTCCATGCATCTGCTTTCTGCCTGCTATCTTTAACTCATCTTCAAGCTTTTATTTCCTCTCAGCAGTACTATATATTTTGTGTTTTTATTTTGCCTGCTTTATTTGTAGAGTTGTATTAATTTTAATAGCAGTGAGCTTCATGCGTACTGGTACCACACATTGCTTTGGAAAGCATTATAAAATGCCTGTCACTGCTTCAAAGGAAACTTATCCAAAAAAAGATCATACTTTCTCATGCCATGGTTCTTGTCTGTAAACAGGAATTCTGCTGAATGTGCTAGGCAGATATGCATCAGTTTTTGTCATGTGGACTTGACCATAATACGTCCTCTATGTTTTTTCTTCCTTTAATACAAGCTATTGAGTTTAAGTGGCTCTGATATCCATGACTGCTTAAAGTTTCCTGCAGGCAGAGTAAACACTAGGTTGAGAAACTGCAACGGTAAGTTTCAGTATGATGCATTACTTCAAAGGTAACATGCCAATCTCTTTTGCAAACATTGAGCAATTAAGGGATTGAGTAATTTGAGGTGAGGATAATGATCACTAAATCTTCTCCTCTCATCTGACACGCTTAACTGCACCCCTCCTATAAATACCAATCACAGATCAAACTTCTTCAAGCAGTTCTAGCACTGAGAATACCTTTTCTAGTCTTGAGCAACACTCTTTGCTGTTCTGGATCAGTGTTCAGCTAGGTTATTTCTACTGTTTGTGTTCTTCATACCTCTTTTTCCTTGCATAAGACCAAAATGCAGGACATTGTTCTCTTTGAATAGATTGACCCATCCATGTCCATTTGCTTGCTTGCCTCTTTTTTGCCGCTCTAAAAGAACACACAAAGCATACAGAGGGTCTACAATTTTTGTTGCTTCACCCAGAGACCTTCAGCCTACTCACTCAACTAAGAGAAAATAGTCTGAAGTGTAACAGGCTTGACAGCTGCTGTGTTTCTCTGTGTTAGCCAGGAAACTTTTGAGACGTAATTTTTAAGGTTTGGATCAGTATTCTCAACTCTTAGGCTTCTTCACTAGATAAATAGGATTCTTCACTAAATATTAAGTCTTCGGGGTTAAGTCTGTTAGCTCTGAAGAAGAACGTGATCCGCTTCTTGTAAAAGGATTTCTGTGGCTCTGGGACACTTTTTAATGGAGGTCATTAAACATCTTGCTCCTTTCAGTTTCTTTTTTATAAGAACAGACCTATTTAGTCTTTGCATACCAGACATACTGGAAAGAGAAAAGCCACTGGAGATCAGCATATCTGCAATGTGTTGGAAGTCAGAAGGCTGTACTAGACAAAAAAGGAATTTGCAAGGGGTCTGGCCCTGTTCCAGACACACGTGAGTTAACCTGTACCTGCTGCAGTGTTTGCAGGAGGCAAGGCCAGATTAAGAAGGGAAACAATTAAATAACAAATTCGGCATGACAGCTACAAGGGTTGCAAGACTTGAGGAACATCGCTGTCAGAAGTACTGCAGAACTGCCTCTGCCATCTATACCCTCTTGAAATTGCTGGTGCTTAGCACTTGGAAAAACTGAAACCATAATAGTTTTCTTGTGAAGCTGTGGCAGGTGTATGCTAGCAGTGTTTATGAGGAGACCTCTAGCCCTAAGCTGTCAGGCTGCAGAAAGAAGAGTGCTAAATTCTAATATCTGATTTACAAGTCTGGCAGCGCATGCTACTCACATGGTATGTGATTTGAATAATGATGTGTCTGCTCCTGATCTCATTAACCCTGATTTAATCCAGGATCTTGTTTCATTAATGCTTGCTAACTTTCATACAACCGATTACACAAACAAACAGAACCCTAAAAATCTCGTAACACTGTAGCTATCTTTCCAGATAAATATTTTCATGAACCCTTTTTCCCCTTGAAAAAAGTCAGCTTGTCTGAGGAGAGAGATTCTTTAAAATACTGATGCATCTTCTGGAATCTAGGTTGTAATTTTTTATGGACTGGAATTACACAGTGCTTGCCCTATCTGTTTAGGTTCAGTGGACTTCTCTGTAGAGCCTTTATAACACCTCTCGAGGGTCGAGGAGTTGAGTTGTTCAAACAGAAAGACAGGTCTGTCGAAGAACAGTAACAATCAGTGTAACTTGTACGATGGGTTTCATGGCACAATTCTTTATCCTGGAGCATAGAACTGTGTGATTAGAGAATTCTGTAGGAATTTGTATGATGTGTTAGCTGGAGAGAAAAATGGCTGTTTGGACCATCACCAGAGCTTTTTTTCAAGTGGGGCTGAAATGAAAATTTGAAATATTCTGCAGCTGTATTCTGTTTTCGTGTAGCACAATGACTTTTGTTCTTCCCCCCCCCCCTCCAGAACATATCATTTAGAGAAGATAAATCCTTTCATAGAAAAAAGAATCTTCCACATGATTTTAAACAGAGAATGCAGGGCTCAATTGAATGAGTCAGTTAATGTTCTCATTAGAAAATCCTGCTGTTAAGGATCATCTGTTGTGTGATAGGATTCTGAACAAGGGATTTGTGCTACTTTGTCTCACTGAATCTGTCTGTGTTACAGAGATGTTTTATCTGGTTATCCAACACATTACATTTTGTGATAATGTCTGCTATTGCTTGTTTCTGAGAATGTATGTTGTCTCTTACTCTGTACTGGTTTATCTACTTGAGATTGCATGGTTGTAAGAAGGGGGAGAAAGAACAGAGATACAAACTTGGAAATTCATAGATTCAAGTATTATCTTGTATACCTTATCAGCTTAGCTTTACAAGTTGATATGCACAGGGCTTTTTATGCTGACAGCAGATATACAGCAAGAAATATCCTTCTAGAACTGTAACCTGCAACAGCAAACCTTTTTCGTATGACCAGGTATCTGGGTGGAAGGGCAATACTAACATGCAAACTTTTGGCGTATCTCACTCTGAAGGAATGAGAAATTGCCTATGCTAGCAAAGGGCCACAAAGACTATCAGAGGGGCTGGAACACCTTCCCTATGAATACAGGATGAGTGAGCTGGGCTTGTTCAGCCTGGAGAAGAGAAGGCTGCGGGGTGACCTCGTTGCAGCCTTCCAGAACCTAAAGGGAACCTATGGACAGGAAGGGAATCAACTCTTTACAAGAGTAGATAACAGCAGGACAGTGGGAAGTGGTTTCAAGTTGAAGGAGGGAAAGTTTAGGTTGGATATCAGTGGGAAGTTCTTTACTATGAGAGTGGTGAGGTGCTGGAACAGGCCGCCCAGAGAGGCTGTGGATGCCCCATCCCTGGAGGTGTTCAAGGCCTGACTGGATGGGGCCCTGGGCAGCTTGGACTGGTATGAAATGGTGGGGGTTGGTGGGGGGGGGGGTTGGAGCTTTGAGATCCTCGTGGTCCCTTCCAATCCAAGCCATTCTATGATTCCATGAAAGTAGTGATATTTCAGTGAAAATGGAATCTTTATGAGAATAAATGTAATTCTGTTAAAAAAAATGGAATTGCTTGAATAACTTCTGTCTGCTGGAGCTGGACACTGGCTGGAGGCACACTGGCTGGGAAGCACCCTTGCGTCTCCATGCTGTGCATGCAGATACACTGAGTACACGTGTGTTTCTAAGCACATGTACAGATGCGTGTTGGTTTTGAGACCACTGGGCAGCTGAAACACACGCATATTGGGCTGTGTTGTTGCCAAACACAGCTGAAAGGCAGAAGATCCAAGCTGATGAAAGTCTGGCAGACCTTCCACTGTCACAAAGGTTATGGAAGTGCAAGAGGAGGAAGAGGCTGCCAACTGGGAAGCGGCTTGCCAAGCATCTTCCCCATGACGGTTCTTGCTGCAGTATTGTCTTGTGTGCCCTGAACCCCACTACTTACAAAGACCGCTGAATATGTAAAATAGAAAAAATTCTCTGCCCCAGACTGAAAGCAGGGGAGGAGTGTGTGTGCTGCAGGGTTCACTGGTAGATGCTAGCAGTCTGCCTAATGGCAGTATGAAATAAAGATATCATTTCCAGTTCACCCGCAGATTACAAAACCTGCTTCAGCTGTACAATCCCTTCTGTACCTTGTAAGGCTGCAAGGCTGCACTTGTAACTCAGTAAAGTTTCAAAAATGCAAAACTCATATCAATTTTGCAACCCGTCTTCTTTAAGTTTCAGAATCTTCTGGTCACCATATTCACTGTCTGATAGTGACAGGGCAAGGAGGAATGGCTTTAAACTAAGAGGGAAGATTTAGATTAGACATTAGGAAGAAATTCTTTCCCCAGAAGGCAGTGAGGCCCTGACACAGGTGCCCAGAGAAGCTGTGGTGCCCCATCCCTGGAGGCACTCAAGGCCAGGTTGGATGGGGTCCTGGGCAGCTGAGCTGCTGGGGGGCAGCCCTGCCCACGGCAGGGGTTGGGGCTGGGTGGGCCTTGAACTCCCTTCCAACCTAAGGCATTTTCTGATTCACAGTGCTTCACCTGTGCATGGTTGGGTTCTGTGCCCGTTCTGTTTACAGTTTGTACTGTATTTTTCAGCTCCCTGGGGAACCTGCATATGAAAATCTGCAAACTTAATCCCTTTCAAAGTCTTCTTTAAAGGTGTCTTATTGCAGCACTTACAAAATGCTGCTGAGTGCTTATGCACCTGGCCCATGCAGATCAGTTCTGCTTCTCTATGCTTCCTGCCAGCTGCTGTTTCTGTTAACAAGTTGTACTTTTTCTTCCACCTGGACTGTAACATCTTAGAAATAAGCACTTGGTATTTTGGTGTGGCATCCAGAGATGCCAGGAGTACATGATAGAGAAGACCTGGAACAGAGCATTGGGCCTGGACCACTTTGCATTGCTCAGAGTGCCAGCACTGGGGTTAGGATGTGGCTTGGGGTGGCATCCAACACCCAGCATAGCATGCTCATCTTATTTACTATTTCTTGTTCTAATTACCATTTTCAGCCTTGGTTTGTTAAGTGCATTAAGATATAATAAATTGCTTGTCCTGGTGGTAGTGCAGCTAATCATTGCTGTAAGCACTTGTAAACACCCCAAATCATAATGAGCAGAATGTATTCTTTTTAACTCCAGATGTTCTCTGATTGCATTGTGTATTTGGTACACATTTTTTAACATGTGCTTCCCACTTTATTCCTTGCTGTTTCTCATTCTCTCTTTTTTTTCCCCTTTTATTCTTTTTTTCTTTTTATTCCTAGTAACTTCTGTAAGAAATAAATGGTAAATGAGAATATGAGCTGTCTCCTTTTGAAAAAAAGAATGATGACTGAGGCTAACAGCATGGAACAAGGATATTGTCTTGACATGGATGGACACAGGATAAAACTTCACATTCATATAAAACCAGAGCAGAAAGATTGCATAAGGCTTGACAAATCTGAGTTTTGTTTATTATAAAATACGTACTCAGCTTTCTAAAAGCACAAGGCTTTCTGCATATGCAAGTGCATATCCTATCAAAAAGACCTTTAATTATCAGAAGAAAATATGAAAGATGTAACAAAGCTGTTTCAGAAAAGGAAGAATGTAGAGATTATTTAAAAAGAGGGCATTTGGTACGCTGCAGTGTACTCAGCACTTATGTATAGGAGAGGAACAGAGAGATTGGAGTGTGGAAGGGCACATTCTCCTGGGAGCTGCGCTTCGGGGGGCACCTTAGCACTGCCATCTTCATCTGTGTTAAACAAGGATGGTGGTCACTGAGAATTCACCAGCAGTTGAAGCAGAAACTGGTTTTACTCTGCCTTTTCTGGCACAGCAGGCTTCCACTTAGCATAGCATACACTGCTTGTAATAATTAATCTGTAGGATAGACTTCTGACTGCAGGTGGGTGGGCTTCACAAGTTTATTTGTACCAGGAAGGAGTACAAAAGCTGGCCTCTTTTTAATGTGATACAACATGACAAAAAAGGAGGGAAAGGCATGTCAGATCTTTCATTCTTAATATGCTTTTCTGCTTTTTCTTTTTCATATGCAGTATGTTCTACATACTGCTGCTGTTGGAGTGGAGAGGCTGTTTGGCCTGTAAAGCTCAGTCAACAAATAATTCTCCATCAGGCCCTAAATCAGATAGAAATCATGTGAGCTACAGAAATAGACTTAGTTTTGAAGGCAAGATGCAGAAACCAAAGAACTCATTGAGAGAGGCTTAGGAGGCTGTGGTTTACAAATAACCCCAGAACAAGGTGGTACTAGCACGGGCAGGAGGCTCAGGGGCTTTATTTAAAGATTGTCACATGCTTGACAGGCATCTGGGCAAGTGTTTGCTATAAACTAGGACTAAGCAGACAGTGAAAGAGGAGGGAGGATGTGGAATCCCACTGTAGGGAACTGTAGCTTATTAGTTCAAGAGTATTACTTTGGTTGGTTGTAAATTTAGATCGCAGAATGATAGAATCATTGGAATTGGAAGGGACACTTAAATGCCATCCAGTCCAACTCCCTTGCAATGGGCAGGAAAACCTGCAGCTTGATCAGGGTGCTCAGAGCACTGCCCAGCCTGACCTTCTGTGTCATCAGGAACGGGGCACCCACCACAACGTTGGGCAACCTGTACCTGTGCCTTACCACCTTCATTGTAAAAAAACATATATCTGATCTAAATATCCCATCTTTTTGTTAAAAGCCACTTCCCTTTGTCCTGTCACATGGGACCCTGCTACAGAGTTTGTCCCCTTCTTGCTTCTAGCTTCCCTGTAGATATTAAAGCCTGCTCTCCAGTCTCTCCAGAGCCTTATCCAGGCAGAACATCCCCAGCTCTTTCAGCTTGTCCTCATACAGCAGTCATTCCATCCCATGGATCATTTTTGTAGCCCTCCTCTGGATGTGTTCCAGCAGGTCCATGTCTCTCCTGTACCAAGGTCTCCACGTCTGAATGCAGTACTCTAGGTGGGGCCTCAGCAGCACAGAGTAGAGAGGCAGGATCACCACCCCTGACCTGCTGGCCACATTTCTTTCGATGCAGCCCAGGTTACGGTAGTAATTTTGCTGTTCATAGAGTTCAAGACTTGTGCTGGATTTTAGTGCTGCCACCATGTTTCTGATTGAAAACAATTTTCACATTGATGCCAGTACAGTTGCTGGGAAGGTTTGTTCCTGTTACATTGTTTATTTTGTGGTAAAACTATGAGAGCTTTCTCAATATTGGAATTTCCTTTATATCTGAGTATATTCATAATTACTCAGTACCTCTTAACTAGTGACAGTATCAAAGTAGATGACTTGGGAAGACTGAACATTGCAGCAGAGTAGTATCTTGAGGTTTCGGTATAAATGCGTAATGGAATTTGTATACTGTTTGAAGTTGCAGAATGTTTTTTGCAGGAAATCGTGGTGGCAGTTGTCTCTTGAAGTGTAAAGCATGGTTTCTGAGAGAAAAGATTAAAGGAAAAGCCTTCTCAAGATGTGGCATTGCACATTGAATCTTAGAGGGGTCAGAGCGCTTCTGACATTTCCATTGTCATCCTTTGATAATTTGAACGTGTTGTGCAGTTTTCCCATGGGCGGCACGTGATTCTGAGTTCTTAATCCTGCTCCCATATTTGGCTTCAAGCAATGTACAGGCTGTAAAAATTCGAGTTGTGAAAGCCTCATTATTTTTCGGCTTTTAACTCTCAGTATGAATGTGTTTTGTTTTCAAGAAGTTTTGAATGATTTTGATTAAACCTGTCACCTCCCGAATACAGAATCTCCGTGCATGCAGAAGTCATATGTAAGTCATTTTGTAGTACTGTAGTGATTTTCTCATAATTTTTCATGGCTTCCAAAAAATATGGGAAATGAATGGCTGGATGAAACATTTCATATCTGCATCAGCATAGAACAGCATTTCATTGCACTTAATGTCATGGAAAGGGTTGCAGCAATTTCCTCAAATAACTTCGGTTGAGTTTCCCGTAAAGGTCAGAACTGTAAAAAAAATCTTGAAACTTTCATGTAATGAAAATGGCAGAAGTTCTTGGACTTTCTTTCAGAAAGTACTTGATAACAAATATTGACTGTAACTCTTGTGGCTGACATGATTCAAGAATTTACTATAAATTAAAGGAAACCTTTTGATAGATGAGCATGAACTTCAGCATGCCAGGCACACAGATAAGACTTTTTTCTCAAAAGGTAATGGATGGTGAAATTCTGAAACCAAACCTAAATCTTAGAAAGAAGATGAAAAGTTACAGGTGGGCCAAAGACTTTTCTCCTTGGCAACTATTATGTTCCCATTTTGTTTCTCTCCCCAGCTTGACAAAGCATGAAGACTGCTCTGTCAATGAGTAACAGTTATGGAAAATACTTAGGAAAAGAGGAAAGTTCTTGATCTCTAGATTTCCTAAGTTGAAATAGTCATTTAATAGGGTAGAGATAGGTATTATATAACAGGTATTATGTTATATTTTGTTACCTGGTGGAGTTTTATCACAGTTAATACTGTAGTATTCTAAAGCTCACAAGCTTATTGAGATTGTCTTAAAAATGTTCTGTGATTTATAATGGTTTGGAATACAATTTAAAAACATCTTTCTTATGAGAAAGAACTCTTTATCGTGTTGGAATGACTCTAAAACCCACATACGCGGGAGATGGAGGCTGAATCTGTGGAGACTGCTTGTGGCATCAGAGAATCTGATTTAAATTTAGTGGTTAAAATGTGAGGTTGCTTACTTCAGGAGTTCCCAAGGAATAGCCACTGGAAAATGATCTAATAACCTGCAATTATCTTTGCTTGGGCTAGGAAAAATGCAGCATTTTGACTCATTAAGTTTATACTGGCCACTGCCTCAAAGTCAAGTATAAAAGGGTACCAAAGAAGAGGTTTAGAGATACTGTACCTGTCTGTGGGCAGGCCATGCAGGGCTCTCCATGGATATTCGTCTGGTGAACATAGTTCTGGAAAGGGTTTTCAAGGCCACTGAGTTTGGTCTGACTTGTATCATTACAAGGTGTTCCTGCTATGTGGCTTGGAGATTTCAGCATGATGTGGATGTCCTGCAGTACCTGTCCAGTCCCCATTGGCCTACTTAAGAGCATATTGTCCCATAGAGGGTGGGAATTGTAGCTAGTCAGACAGCAACTTTATTTGCTGTAATCAAAATACCACCAAGAAACAGTGCAGAAGTCCTAGTCAGAATAGAGTAGGATAGTTAAGTTGGAAGGGAACTGCCTGACCATGTCAGGACTAACTAAAAGTTAAAGCATGTTATTGAGGGTATTGTCCAAGTGCCTCTTGAACACTGATGGGCTTAAAGCATCAAGCACCCTACTAGGAAGTCTATTCTAGTGTCTAACCACTCTCATGTTAAGAAAGTGTTTCCTAATGGCTGATATGCTGGATACATGAAGGAGATCCATCATGCTGTGTGGGATGATAGAGGTTGCTGCTGTACTGTGATGTAGAGGAGGGCAGCAAATGTGTGAGAGTTCAAAGACAGCTCTCAGGGTAGAAGTTTTCATTTTACTGAGGGAAGACTGTCCAAAGCCACCACCTGTCTTCAATGTCTGTTCAATGTAGAGGATCTCATCAAATTTGCAAATTACACCAAATGGAGAGGGTCAGTTTGCATGCTTGAAGTCAGAACTGCTGTCCAGAGGGATACAGACTGGGGCCTTACGGGTTTCAGAGTAGCTCAGCTGAAAAGGGCATGTGGATCCTGCTGAACAGCAGCTAGTCTTGTGCCTTGGCATCAGACATTGCCAGCAGTTTCCTGGGCTGCGTAACCACAGCCTACAGATTGAGAGAATTGGTATTTTCCTTTACCTGGCACATGTTACTTTACATTCAGAGTACAGCAACCACTTTTGATTCCAGCAGTACCAGAAAAAATATCAGTAGACTGGAGCAAGTTGTGCTGGGCATTATCCAGAGAGCAGACAAAAATAGAAAAGCAACGTTCAGGCTGGGTATAGGGAACATGTTCTTCACAATCAGTCAAGCAGTGGAGGAAGTTGCTCATGCAACTGTGCAGTGTCTGTCTTTGGAGATTTTTTAAGACCCAACTGACCAAAGCTGTGAGCAGCCTGGTCTGACCCAAGATGGCTGCCCTCCCTGCTTGGAGCTGGAGGATGGAGCAGAGAACACAAGAGTTCTCTCCTCCCGACCTTAGGCAAAGCTTGGAGCCAAAGCCTAAATTAAAAAAAAAAAAAAAAAAAAAAAAAATTTTTTTTTTTTTGGTAGATGGTGGTTGATAGACAAATGGCCTAGCCTCTTTGATGTGACAGTTCCCTGTCCACGGGTTTACTTTCATGAAACTTTGCTCCACCACATGTTTTCTGTGTGCTGCCAAAGAGGATGATCACCTTAAAAGGCTGTCAGTTGCAAAATGTGCTAGGGTTAGCAACAGCTCTGACAGCAGCTCTATATGCTTCTGCCAATTATGGAAACATTTGTCATATTTTCCTATTTAATATTTTTCTTCCTGCCATGGTTGTTGTTTCTGTGGGCTTTCTGACATAGGGGAAGCAGACTTAGCTGTCTGTGCAGAAGGAACACTGAACCACGTTCTGCCCTGTGTGTCACATGTATAGCTAATGGATGGATAAACGGAATTTTTTTTCACTAGTCAGCTTTAGTAATCTTTAGTAATAAAACTGCAAAGCTGTCCTACAGTTTTCATGCCTAAATATGGGATTAGCCCTTTTTAAGAAAAAAAAATAGTATTGGTTGGAAGAGTTACTGAAAATGACTTTCATTTTGTGGCATTTCAACTTGTATAGATTCTTTGGGGAATCATTAGAATAGATGGGTGTACACATAGAAGTTATAAGAAATCATGGGAGCTTAAGATTTATAATATTCTGTAACACATCTTTTTTTTTTTTTTACTTTCTTCTTTTTGTTCTCCCTCTCCACCTGCCTTTCCTTATGCAGGAAATAAAGAAGGACATGAAGAAGGAAAATACTGCCAACAAACCACCAGAGAAGCCTATAAATGAAATTTGCAATGGAAGCTCCTTACTGTTGTCTGAGACAATTATTAGAACCAACAGAAAAGGTAAAGTATATGGAACCTTAAATGCCAAATTGCATTCAGACCTTTAAAAGAATGAAATGTAACCTTTCCTTGCTTATAGAACTAAAGCTATAGTTTATTTAAGTGTAAAGGCATAGCAAGAATATTAAAATTTTCTCATTCTCCTTAGAACAGCATACAGATGCATGTATTATGTTCAATATTTCCACATTAATTTTCACAGACATCCCGTTCTTCTTAACAGAAATCCCTCCTAGATACATTTAATTAAGGAAAGCTATATGAACAGATTACTAAAGCTTATTAAAGTAATGAACTGACAGCTTGCATATGTGAAGCTTTTTGCATAGTTATATCATTCAGGTTATGTCACATTCAGGTATTCGTGTTTTATCTGGGACAGAGAATGTTAAAAGAAAAAAGAAGAAGAAAACGTGGAAAATGGAAAGCTTAACACGTTAGTTTCCTGGGAATTGTCCACCACTGTCTTGTATTTCAGATTGCACTGTGTTCTCTCTATGTCTGGCTTGAATCCCATGGCAGATTCTTATGTATGGTTTTGAATTGTTTAAGGGAAAGCCTCTAGATCTTCTGTCTCTTTCACTAGCCCCCACTTCCACTCTCAGAATGTCAACAAAACAAAAAGTTGGCGATATAACAGATAATGAGATGGATTTTTCTTTAGGTTATATTTATGCATCAGTTTTTTTACAGGAAAATGGCTATCTACATGCAAGAGATGGCCTGTGTTTTTTCCAGGACAGTTTCTTGCTTATTGTCTTATACAAACTAATCTGCTGTCATTAATCATTGCCATAATGCAGTTTCCATTTTGGCCTGCCTTCTGTACTGTTAGGGCTATGCAGACGGGAATTTTCTCTTACATATGAGTGAAGATTGTACTATATGAGCTGGCAGGTTGACTTGAGGTCTTAGACCTTCAGGTTTGCAAGTGCAAGTGAGGAAGATTTAATAATTTCTGCAAAATATATGGCTTCCTTTAAAATTTAATGGGGATTAATCTTTACCATTTTTGCTAGGAATAATATCCCCTTAAAAAGAAATTGGAAATAAATCTCAGAAAGCCTTGTCTTTTGTGTTTGCAATGTTATCCTGAATCTGGAGACACGTCCAAAATTCCTGCTTTGGGTCATAGTTTTTTCAAACAACAGAAGAATTAAATTACCAAGAATGATTCTTTTTCATGGCTGCTATACAGAACCATATGAGTGGTTGTGAAATTATCTAGGGATTAAGCCTGTTCCGTATTGCTTCAGCTGCTATTTGGAGAAGGCTAATAGCTGTGGCAGATGCAGAGATTTGGTTCAGTCACAAGGGGATAACACTCCAAATCTGAAAAGAAGAATAAAGGCTTTCTCCTCCTCCTTCTTTCCTCTAATTCAGAAACATTCAAAGATTGAGAAGATAAAGGAGGTTCTCTTTTTCTGTTTTTGGCTGGAGAAGACAAACTTCATATTTGTTTATAGACAACCAAGGAAAGACACATTTTGATCTGTAGCTTGAGGAAGGAGTTAGATGTCGAAATTAGCAGATCTCATGTTAGGATATTACTGCACTGAATTTCATTAGTGGAGACTGCACTTTTCATAATAGTGTTGAGGTTGATAAATGTTTTGACTGCTTCTTTGTGGCTATTTCCATTGCTGCCAAGCAGACAATTACAGTGTGCCATAATCTACTCTAGCATCATGGCTAAGGGTGCACCAAACATAACAAGACCAAAAGAATTTATCTTTTTTTCTGGGGTCAGTTTGAGCATGATGCTACAGCCAGCTTGTTCACGTGAGTACAGAAACACAAGTAGCTATTGATGTGTCCAATAATCAAGAGTTTTCTAAGAGCTATAGGGCATATCTCCTTATTGAGAGAATTGTAATACATTGCTGAAGAGGGATTCCTAAAGGCCACGGGGATTCTTTTCTTCAGATGTCTGTGTACTGTGCTTTTTATTAAGCCCTATCTCAATCTGCGTATTGATCACAGAATCTGAACTGAGCTGACCTGAAAAAAAGGTGGAATTTTTTTTGGTTGTTGTTCTTAGGAAGCAAAGAAGGGACAAATGTATCTACTGCAGTCCTTTGGCTCAAAATAGTGGCAGGAAATGCAGTCGCTTGATCATCAAAGAACTCAGGAAATGGAGGAAAAGGTAGAGGAAGCAATTTTATTTCTTTTGGAAGACTGGAAGGTTAAGGAGCTCTGTGTAGTTGTTAGTCCATGCAGGTGCGCAGGAGACACATTGGAGCAGGTGATATCAAGAGATAATTGGGCTCTGGAGAAGGGACGGTCACAACATGAGTGTAGAGCATCTGTGCAGATCCCATCAAAGTCTTTCTACTAACTTGTGCTGTCCCAGAAATAGGAAATCCAGCAGGTCTGCTCTCAGGGGATTTGTGGAGTTACCTCCAAGGACAGAGATGTTCAGGAAACATGGAGATGTGGCACTGAGTGACATGGCTCAGTAGACATGGTGGGGATGATTTGAGGATTGGACTAGATGATGTTAGTGATCTCTTCCAACTTTATTGATTCTATGATCTAAATATCTGTAGATACTGTAGAGCAGTGAAAATAGCAGTCAGTCTGATTTATTTGCTTGGGCAACTTAATTTTGCTGTTTGGAACTTCAGAGCACATCTGGTAGTGGTAGGAATGAAGTATCACATCAGTGTCAGACACATCAGTGTCTGCTACGAAGATGATGAGAAGTGCTTTTGTATGGCTGTGGTGTTACATTGCATAGCTTTGCTGTTTAAGTTGTTTGGCCTTAAATAAGTGGCAGCACTTTAGCAAGCATTTAGAGCAAAAGAATCTTGGCCTCTTGGGCTGTTGGCTTGTGGAGACTTTTTCCTTGAGAAATATTGACAAGTGTCCAGCAGTGGTATTCAAGGAAAACAGCTAAATTATTTGTAAGAAACATCTGAGTAGCTAGAGGAGAAGAGTGGATTTCTGAGTGAAAATGATACTATGAATCCAGCTTTTTACCTTGTTTCTTGACATTAGTTATTGCTAAGCACTGCGTCAGGGATTCTTATGATAAAATCAGCGTAAAGTCGAAGCGTTTCTTTTAAAGGCTCGTGTCATCAAATAAGTCATGGACATTGCTTCTGTGGGTTACCAATGTATTCTAGGAAAAAAGTTAAGTTGGCTTAATACCACGAGTAGTAGCTAACTGTATTAGTACTTCTATTACATACTGAGGTTGTGGTATTGTTAATGATTGGTCACCAGCTATCAGTTATTCAGCTTTTTGTTGAAGGTGGAGATAAGATGGAAGGATTTGCTTTTGTCTACTTTTCACCGAGAAAAGTAAAAACAGAACATTTCTCATTGTTAAATGTTTCTCAGTGACTGCATATACTATTGACCTAACAGAATTGTACAGTAGAAATGACTGCTGTGGTCATCAATACAGCTAATGTGTATTGATGATTGTTTTTTTTTCCAGATAGGCAGATTCATTTGCTAATTAATTCATAGAATCATAGAATGACCTGGGTTGAAAAGGACCACAATGATCATCCAGTTTCAACCTCCCTGCTATGTGCAGGGTTGCCAACCACCAGACCAGGCTGCCCAGAGCCACATCCAGCCTGGCCTTGAATGCCTCCAGGGATGGGGCATCCACAGCCTCCTTGGGCAACCTGTTTGAGAGCATCACCACCCTCTGTATGAAAAAATTCCTCCTAATATCTAACCTAAACCTTCCCTGCATCAGTTTAAAACCATTCCCCCTTGTCCTATCCCTGTCCACCCATGTAAACAGCCATTCCCCCTCCTGTTTATATACTCCTTTCAAGTACTGGAAGGCCACAATGAGGTCTCCCCAGAGCCTTCTCTTCTCCAAGATAAACAAGCCCAGTTCCCTCAACCTTTTCTTTTTTTCCCTTTTTTAATTGCAGCAGCGTATGTAAAATTACTCATGACTTCCAGATATTTCAGGTATCTCTTCTTCAGGTTAACTGTTTGCAGAACCTGAGTAATACATGCCTGGGTTATGTTGCTGTCTGATATGATCATGTATGGTGGTGATAATCGTTAACATCTGGAGAACAGAACATCTTAATATAGCATTCCAGTGTGTTCGTACTCAATCTCTGAAAAGCTCAAAAAAGATCTATTTTGAGACATCCTTTTGCTTCCCTTGACAACTTTAGGCTAGTATTAATGGTTACTTCAGGTGCTGCTCTATCAATACCCATCTAAGGAAAAAGGCCATGGCACTGAATGACTTGTCTGAAGCTGACTGAATGTCAGCTGTGCTTTTCTTACATAGCTATGCCAGAACCTGTGAAGGATCACTCATTTGCTTCTCCCTGGAGTTCATATAACTGGTGTGGGTCTTTTATTGTATCCTCTCACTGCTCCATAATTTTTTCATACGGAGCTATTGTTCTTAATCTTCTGTAAAATTGAATTTAGGAAAAACAAAAAGGTTATATCCTGGGATTTAGTTAGAGTTGACATTTTTGTACCCTGCTAATAACAGATTAGGAAAGCTTTTTGTTTTCCCTAAGAGCATTTTTAGATTGGTGAAGGAAAACATAAGTAAAATTATTGCTATTGTTACTGTTAATCAATATCATAAGAATATTAGTCAGATCTTGGAACAGGAAAACACTGGGAGATATCTCTTCTCTTTAATTCTTTTTCCATCGTGATGAAATTCCATCTTTCCAAGTTAGCTTTCGAAATCCAAAAACAGATCCCAACTTGTGCCATGATTTCAGACCTGCATAAATTCTGTAAGATCTTCACCCATCTATAAAAGCATGTAATGGAAGCTTCCATGTAATAAGCTTAATTGTTAAACAACTATGGGTTGTTTTATGGAAGTTTTGTTCCAATTTTTAAGTATTCTCTGTGCGTGTACTGTGTTATTTTTTGTATCTGGGCATAATGTATTTGGCCTATACATAGGTCATGTTGCAGAACTGGCACTGATAGGCAGTATTTTGTATGCAAACTAACAGCAATTGTTAAACAAGGAAAAATATTTAAGGAAAAGATACACAGCCTTGCCAGATGTATTTGTTCTATACAAACTGTAAATGCAGTCAGCGCTGAGGTTATTCAAGCCAGAAAATCTGGAGCAGCTCATCATGTGTTACATGTTCTTCATCAGAGCCAAACACTGAAAACAACAAAATTCTTTTTTGCTTTCTCTTGAGAATTAGTTATTTTTACTTACCACTCTACCTTCAGATAATAAAGAGAATTTCCGTTCTATCCTGAAAAGGGGAATTCACTGAAAGTAACTTCGACAATTTGATAGGTTTATGTTATGAAAAAATAACAATTGCCTTTTCTATGGAAAACTATGATTTAAGTCTTTTTTCATAAATTTGTGAAATGTGGAAAGCATTTTACAAGAAAAATGCTTCATTTTATGATAGGGATAACTAACACATTTACTAAAAAGACAAACTGACAGTCTCAGCAGAGTTTTATATCTTGTAAGTGATGCATGCAAGCTGTTAATCTGGTTATCTTTTTCAACAAAAAGGCAAACCTCAAAATTTCTGTCATAAAATCTTTTATTACTAAACCTAGAGCAAACAGCTGCCTTTGTCACGTGCCAGTCATGTTTGATGAAGTGTCCGACCCTCAGCATGCTCAGCTTTGGTTTTTCTTTCAAACACAAGAAGGTAGAAGGCATTAATCTGTCTTTTGATCGGATTATCTTTCTGCTGTTTATGTGTTTCAGACATGCAGACTGTGGTGTTCCCTTGCAAATACTTCCAACTTCAGAGTAATTATAATAAGCATGAGAAAAAAATTCCTTTTAGTTTTTAAGATTAGCTAATTGGTGCATAATCAGCCTGTACAGCTCTGCAGAACGTACTTCTCAGCCAGTTCAGGTTAAAACATGCCCTCCACATGTGACGTAAACCCAAAATGAGACATAAAAAAATTAATCACACAGGAAACTCAACTTCAGCAACATAATTTTTCTTTGTCTTTAAATACCATATTTGTATACCACATTTCCTTTAAAAGTATTGTTTCTTGAAAATAAATATGTGGATCATCTTTAGCCTCAGGTAAGCCGTTCTACGTAGATGGACACCACTTTCAGGTTAGAAAGGCAGGAAAAGATAAGGAATTTTGTTGAGGATATAGATGGCAGACAGGAAGAAACTTTCTTCTGAGGTATGCCTGTGTGAGATCTTTATCAAATTGATGAATTTGTAGTGGAGGAAGGTGAAGAAGGCTCCATTGCATCCCAGAGGAAAAATCTCTACTTGTTCCCTTTCAACTATTGAAAAATGGTATTACTGTAAGGAGATAATGAGACTCAGGGGGTGTTCCGTTCACATTATTTAATGTGCAACCTGTAGATGGTACACGGGAAAACAATGAAGCTCTCCAGCATTTTAGTTTGAGGATGCTTTTGATGTAAATAATCCTCAGTAGTGAAACTGAGGGGTCACAAGGTGTATGGAGTACAGCTAGTTTTGGGGCTGATGAATCAGATGTGTTCAGCTGAAGGATAGTTGTCTAATGCGTGAGTGTCGTTCCTTGCATGGTGGAGCTATGCCTTTGGATTCAATATCCTTTTATATACATACATTTATTTAGCATGCAAAATCATAAAATTGTGCAATTTAAAATGATTGTACTATATGTCTTAAAATTATTTCAGGGTTTCTTTTTGTAGTCTATACTGTGAAATCTGCCTAAAATAGGCTTATCTTGCTGTGCAGGGGTAGGCATTACCTGTGTTATAAATTTAAGATGAGTTTGTTGACTTTTGTTTTGTCTGGAAGAAAGATCTTAACAGTGTCTACTTAGCAACAGTGGAACAGATGCTTGCTTGTTCTTTTCAAAGCAGATCTTGTTTCCAACTCCTATTTAAATAATGACTTAATATGTTCAAAACATAAACTTTTTTTTCTGTGTTCTGGTCATCTGCCACCCTGGTTTTCAGTTAGTCGCATTACGTATCTAGATTCCAATCACTTATTCCAGTCAGATCAGTTACTTTTTTGTCATTTAATGCACAGTATCCCATCTTATTTTCCCCTTCGTACCTATCCTTGTTTTTTTCAGCTGCTTCTTCCTGGTTCTCCGCGCAGTGCACAAATGCTGTCCCTGATGCCACTGGCGTGGGACCATAGTTTGTATCCTGAGGCTTTGTGCAGGAACAACCTGTGGAAGTCAGTTTAAAAATGGCTTGAATTGGAATTTCAAGTTAACACTATTCTCTGGATACTTTTTCTTTGACTTAGTCTTTTTGCATATCATGTGTTCAGCTCTGGGAATCTCATTTATGGACCATGCTGTAAAACCATAAAATGCAGTCACTACATCAAGGAGCTTATTATACATACATGTGTGTTTATATATATCTGTGAAACAAGGTAACAGACAACTTAAAAAAAACTAAAAAGACAAGGGAAAATGCTGTTTTGAATGATTGCTAGCAGTCTAATTTTTTTGTTTTCTTGCAGATAAAGTACAGTTGTTTTAATGAAAGATTTAAATCTGGATCTACATTTGGAGAATAGGAGAGTGTTATGAAGAAAATCATTATGATATCGGAAATTTTACAGACAGAAATTTTACTGACATTGAGGACAAAGGGAAAGCAGCTGACCCTTTCATACGGAGTCTGAAGAGACTTAGAGGATGGAGTTGTAGGATCAGTGATCAGGATTATGAGCAGCTTACAGGTGAAGCAGAGAGGTGGTTATGGAGGTAGATAAGAACATTTGTTAGGTTTGTTTTTTAAAAATATATATATTTTTTATCAATGGGAAAACAGAGTTAAGTGAATTCTTAAAGAGATCAAGAGAGAACAGATGAAGTTACGAATAGAGCTTACAAAGGTAGCTGAAAGAACTGAAAGAATAAAGAGAAGAAATGGTGGAGATTTCTCTAGTAATCTACAAAGGTACGATGCAGGTATCTGTCTGAGCTTCTCATATTAAACTACCTATATATGGCCAGTAGAGAAAAACAGGCTGTGCTCTCATCAAGTATTGTGTCAAAGTCGTCATATCCTGAAAGTGATTGTCCTTTGACTATGAGGAGAATACAGTATATAGTGCCAGTATAGAAGCGCTATAAGCTGAATAACCCATCCCTATGTTTGTGTTCGTGACAAGGTAAGCATAAGAAAAGTCTCAAAGTAGTTCTGCAGCTTTCTCTTAAAAGGCATTGAATGGAGAGAGAATGAGAGAGAGAGAAAAACATGGAAAGTGAACTCTGGGGACAAGCTGGAATTGCTGGAGAGCGATTCATGTAGCTTGAGGATAAAGATTTAGCTAAAAGTGTGATAGACCTGAAGGAGGGTAAATAAATCTGTAGTGTAGTTCAGACTAATAGAATTTTTCTGCAGTGTCCTCTAAAAAACATGAGTAGAAAGAGAAGACAGTGAGATAGCTGAGTGGATCTTAGGATGATGAAAAACAGACTTCTAAATAGAAGAACAAAATCAGTCGGGAAGATTCCAGTTCAGTGTGTGTGTAGAAGAATGCTGGGGTATGAGTAAAATGTGTTTTAGTTTGCATGCTCCTATATTAGATGCACAATGCTATCTTCACTGAATTTTCAAACAATCAGCAGGGAGTTGCCTGTCCTGGCAGAATGTTTCCTCTTGCAGTATCTTCTGAACTTAGCAGGTTTCTGTAGCTGTTGATCATACTACATATAATTGAAAATCTGAATGGCCAGTCTGTAGGCATCTGTTTTTCTGGATTGATAGCAGAGGCAATGTCTGGATCATCCAAGGGGTACTAAATACATTAGCAAGTTCAGGTGCAAACTGTTTTGCTATCAACAATTCCCACAAAATCCTTTTTAATGCAAGGCAAATGTAATAAAATAGTATTAAATACTGGGTCCTTCCTTGTTAAGGTAACGACAGCAGCAATGAGAAGTCTGAGGCTTCCTCTTGTCTTAAAAATAAGTTTGCCTATCACAAAAATGACTTTTTTTCTCAAGCTTCTATAGAAAAGCATCTCCTTGCAGCTAGCAGTTCTTTTCCGACTGCTGCTGTAGGAGGTCCTTGGCCTCGCAGGACTCAGCTGCCTTGGAGCTCTGTCCTTGACCTGCTGCCCTGCACTCAGCAGTTCATGTCCCTCTCCTTCAGTCTTTCATCTAGAAGTAGTGCTACTTTCATGGCTAACTTGGTTTGGAAATGTGCATGCTGACCTTTCTCCCCGCTCCTCTTTATGTGATTGAGAAATGGCAGAAGATGAGCTGAGTGGCTCATGTGAAACTTAGCCTTAGAGTGAGTCACTTGGGGGGGTGGGGAGGAGGTCACTGTACAGTCCCCAGTGACTAGCTAGGACCATCTGCACCTCATAGCTGTGATAGAAGAGAGTCAGACTTTCTGTTATGTGCTAGAAAAGATGAATAAAATGAACAATGCAGACATGCTCTTGAAAAAAGTAAAAAACAACCCTATCAAATTAAAATTTGGGGTCAATATAATGTACTTTACAGTAAAAGCTAATAACTTTTTCATGAGCTCTGCAGCTTTGCTGTTGTGCTTTGAACCGGTTCAAGGATGCCTGTCTTTCCTGGAAATAATATTAATGAATTTGTGACTGCTAAGTTAAATACACCCATCTAAGTGTGCTCTTACACTGGCAGTCAGGTCTGTGGCTCAGTACCATTTTGCGTTGTTTCTTGGATCATAGCTGAGGTGGTGCTGTGTTGCTTGTATGGAAACAGGGAACTGCTGTGCTGAAACCAGGTCTGTGTAGCTGGTGACATTTTCTTTCCCCTATCTGTAGATGCCTGTAGGTAGTGATAAGAGCCAGGCATCTTACAGTGTTAGGGCACTAGTGAGTACAGTCAGGAAGCAGAAGCCTCCTGGCTCTTTGACAACCGTAAAAGTTGAATGATTTCTGGGGTTGTAAGTGAAGAGCAATGCCTGTCAAGAGCTCCTTTGGGTCTCCATCAAATTGCAGTGCCATGCAAACCTGTAGATACAAACTGAAGACATAATTAATTTGTATAAATGAATGGTCTGAGAATTTGTTCTTAACCCAGGAAGTACCCCTCTGTAAAGATGATTCGTGGATGTATATGAAAGTTTAATGTAAACATATGTCTTTGTATTTTTTTCTGTGGCTGTATTTTTTCAGAAATAGCTCCAAACCAGTTCTCTCTGCATTGAGAAAGAGTGTTTTGCTGCTGTTGAATCACTTCAGTGCAGTAAATGTTTTGACTTGTGTGTACTTGGACCAAAAGGCAACTACAATTATGGTTCTCAAGAGCTTCCCCTTTAGAGGGAATGACATTTATAAGTTCAAACTGGAGTGAACTACTGAAGGCAGTGGTGAGAATGTACCCATCAGAATGGCCCTGTAGCTGCTGTTAGGAAAGCTTAACACTGTCTTGATGCTTTAGGAGATTTGAGCAGAGTTCTGCTTGGAAGTGCCCTGCAGGACCTCTGAAAATCAAATGGCAGCCTGAATTTTGGTTGGAAGTCAGAGGGGGAGTTTACTCTGAATGCCTTCGGAGCTCTCACAGCAGATGGGCAGCTCAGCTGCACCGTGGTGCTCTCTCACTCAGAATCACAGAATCACAGAATCATCAAGGTTGGAAAAGACCTAAAAGATCATCCAGTCCAACCATCACCAATACTCCCCAGCTAAATCCTATCCCTCAACACAACATCCAAACGTCTCTTGAACACATCCATGTTCGGTGACTCCACCACCTCCTTGGGCAGTGCATTCCAGTGCCTGACCACCCTTTCCGAGAAGTAATATTTCCTAATGTCCAGCCTGAATCTCTCCTGGCGCAGTTTGAAACCATTGCCTCTAGTTCTATCACTGTGTACACGAGAGAAAAGGCCGACCCCTAGCTCACCACAACCTCCCTTCAGGAAGTTATAGAGAGCTATAAGGTCTCCCCTGAGCCTCCTCTTCTCCAGGCTGAACAATCCCAGCTCCTTCAGCCGCTCCTCATAAGGCCTGTGCTCCAGGCCCCTCACCAGCTTCGTAGCCCTCCTCTGAACACGTTCCAGGGCCTCAATGTCTTTCTTGCAGTGAGGGGCCCAAAACTGAACACAATACTCGAGGTGCGGCCTCACCAGTGCAGAGTACAGGGGGACAATTACCTCCCTATTCCTGCTAGTAACACTGTTTTTGATGCAAGCCAGGATGCCATTAGCCTTCTTGGCCACCCGGGCACACTGTCGGCTCATGTTCAGCCGAGCATCAATCAACACCCCCAGGTCCGTTTCCTCCACACAGTCCTCCAGCCACTCCGTCCCAAGCCTATAGCGTTGCCTGGGGTTGTTGTGGCCAAAGTGCAGGATTCGGCATTTGGTCTTGTTGAACCTCATCCCCCTGGCTTCAGCCCAGCTCTCCAGCCTGTCCAGATCCCTCTGCAGGGCCTCGCTACCCCCAGGCAGATCCACACTCCCAGCCAATTTGGTGTCGTCTGCGAACTTACTGAGGGTGCACTCAATGCCCTCATCCAAGTCATCAGTAAAGATATTGAAGAGGACAGGCCCCAGCACCGACCCCTGGGGAACACCACTCGTGACCGGTCGCCAGCTGGATTTAACTCCATTCACCACCACTCTCTGAGCCCGGCCCTCCAGCCAGTTCCTTACCCATCCAAGAATGTACCTGTCCAAGCCACTCCTCTTCCTCAAAAGAACAGGGGGACATAAAAGGATGAAAAATTGCTCACGGATTGAGATAAGGAGTAGTTAAATAAATGGAAAATAAAAACAAGCATAGGCCATGCAGAACCACGGGGAGAAAACCGTTACTCTCTAATTCCCATCAGCAAGTGAAGCTCATTTATGCCTTGGAAAGCAAGGGCATCGGTGATCTCCTTCCCCTTCTGTGCCCAGCTCTCATTTCCAAGCGTATTGCCATACAGCACACGGTATCCCTGTGGGTCAGCTGCCCTGGCTTTGTCCCCACCCCACTGCCTTTGGGGGTTTACAGAGAGCTTTGGTGCTATGCTAGCACTGCTCAGCAATAGCCAAAATGTGGGTGCAATACCAGCGCTGTTCTGGCTGCAAGTGCAGAGCACAGTACTGTACGGGCTGCTGTGTTAAGTCCACCCTAGCCAGATGCAGCACAATGCACTTTACACAAGTATTTTTCACCTGTTCTCTTCCCCAGTTCCCTTTCCTCTATGCAGGTACATAATAATTAGAGCTCTTTAAGAAAAACTTTACTTTTGGCTGCAAGAAACAACATGAAAGCATTGCCAGTATACTTAAGGCACATTGTGCTGATTTATGATCTGTCACAGATTCTGTGAAACATTTTGTTTCCAGCAATTGATAAAGGCTTTAAAAACTTTCCTCTGATGAAGTGACGTGCCTGGAATGAACTTATCACTACATTAATTTTAGTTTATCTTCATACTCAGCATGAAATACTTCGATTCATCTAGTTAAAAGTCCTTGAAGTTGGGGAAGTTTGCTCTACTGTAACTAGATTTGAAAAACATGCAGTAGTGGCCAGTTCTGGTAATGCACAGCTTGGATTATTTTGTGTAGGATGGCATCATTAACTATTCAAGCTTTTAATTTTCAGATTCCTGTATGATTTGAATATCAAGATCCTATGTATGCAGAGGGATATTTCTTGTTTCTACTGACATGATATTTCCTACCTTTTATTCATTGGAATATTTCACAGATGTTTTATTTTATTTCAAAATTTCCTCCCTACTACTACAGCATTATCTGCTCTAGCATGGCAAGTTGTACTGCTGATCACAGTGATTGTGATGTATTCTCTGCTTACTGTATTTTTTATGATTATCTCACTGCTTTCTAATGCTACGTCACAGTTAAGATGAGTAGTTTAGATGTAGTAGTTTCTCCTCTCCGTCTTTATGCATTTCCTTTTCAATTGTAAGTGCATACTTGAGCCTTTTTCTTGTTTGATTTTAATTTGTAGTATTGGGCTCTTTAAAAATTCAAGACATTGCTGATGATGGTTATTTTCTGAGCTTCTTGGTAGGGTAGCTGTGCTTGACAAGGGGGTGAACTATGGAAGTGTTGACAAGCGACTGATTGTTGCTTCTTGGCCCCAAGGACAAAACTGCAATATGAAAGATTATTATTAGCTGTCACACAGCAAGAGCTATTATTTCCTAACTTCAGCACCTACTTTATTTAGAAACTGAAACAGAGGCAAGGCAGAGGTCCTTCTGGCAAGAAGCAGAATGTTAGCTTGCAATGAGATTTGAAGTCATTGGCAGAGCAGTGCTGTCAGCGTGGTTCTTTGCACGAGCTGGGTAGCCTTGGAGAAGCTCTGTATGTTTGTAGCTGTTTACCACAGCATTACAGTGGGATACATCTTCATAAATTTGCCATTAAGCTCTGTGGCCCATTCCAGAACATGGGCAGCACAAGGGCCCCCGGCCACCCATGGCAGGCCGAGACACCTCTGCTCCCAACAGCAATACCTGCCTGCTCCAGAATCTGTTTTTGATGCCGAGATTTCTGGAAATTGAATTTCCTCACCTTTGCCCAGGTCCAGTGCTCAGCCTGGTATTGTGTTTGTTCCTTGGGTTTCTTGAGCAGCATGCTATGGTCAGTGACAAGGTGACACTGTGATCAGTCAGGGTACAGAAGGAGTCCCAACTATCCAGTAGCTTGAATGTAAGCCATCGTAAACATTTAAGTAGTTCTTTTTTTATGCAGAATTATGCATTTTCCTGTTGGCTGTCATCTTCTGCCCTTGGGGAGGATTCAGTGGTAAAATAACTAATTTAAATACCCTCAGACAAACTTCAGTCATCAGCACCATTTATTTTAAGTAACTTTAAGTGCTGTCTTTTTATATTTCCCTACTTCATTTAGTACCTTGTGTAGACTTCTGACAGATTACAGATGTCCCTGGTCTGCAGTTTGGTATAGAGCTCTGAATAGACTGCAAGATGCAGTGTCAGCCATTATTAGTTTGTTTGTGCAACTACAATAATAAGATTTGATATTTTTTTCAGACCTAGGAATGCTTTGCTGGTCTACTGACTCAGCACAGTGTTACCGTGAATTACATGGGTTGTCATTAGTTCTGGGAATTCACAAGAGCTTAGGAAGTGACCAGGAAATAGTTTAACTGAAAAAGCTCTAGTGACCTAAGGAAAACCAAAGATTCCCTCAAAAGCCTGGCAGCTACTGAGGAAAAGAAAAGTAATAAATACTGAAAAATTAATCTGAGGCTGTGGTTTCAGAACCACGTCAAGCCAGCACTGCCACAAAAAAAAAAAAAAAAAAAAAAAGCTGTAATTCCTCTGGTCTTCTTATTTCCATGCTATAGTGCAGACATTTGGTTGCTTGGTAGGCAAAATAAGGAGAATTTAACATTAAACTATGTGCAGAGGCTATTTTTAATAGCAGGGTCAGCTCACACTGCTTGTCTGCCCACACTCTGTGAAAAACCCTTCATCTGACAGCAGCGAACTGGAGGAAGCAGCAGTGCTGCCTTTTGTTTGTGAATGGAAGTCGTTGTAAAAGTACTCTGAGAGAGTGACGGTTTGTCAAACTTTTTAAAGGATGGTTTGTGTCATTGGTTCAAACATCTAAAGGAAGCAGATCCTGCCTTGTCTGTTTGAATGGACTTACACTCTGCTTCTGCCTTAAGCTAGAGAGGTGTAGGGCTTGATCGAGGTCCCACAGATCCAGCATCACAGTTGTATATCAGCCCTTTTTCTCCTGCCTCTTCTTATGACCACGGAACATTTTTGGTGGATTCCATTACACAGGCAGCTGACATGAGCCAGAGGCTTATTTAGTCACAGACTTTAACTTGAGGAAGTAACTTCTAATTCGTGTGGTGAGTGTAATGGAAAAGGCAAGAGGAACTTGTCAGCTATTTTTAGGAAAAGATAGTGTTTATCTCAGCAAAACTAGAAAAGATGTAGAGACATTGCAGACCTTAAACCTAGACAGATTTTTTTTTTTTCCATTCTAAGGTGAAGGAGTTTCTGTTTCTTTGTTCCCCGTTTGCTCTGTCCGTCTGACTGGTTCTCCAGTTACATTTTTGTTTCTGTTCCAACTGATAATCCCCTATGCCAGTGAATGAAAGTCTCACTAAAGGATTTGAAACCAGAAGTGTCAGGAAATTAGGAAAGCCAATAAAGCGATTTCAAATGCACAACGTAAACTGAGCAGCAGGATAACAGAAGTGTTTTCTCCTCATTTCCGTAGCTTACAGTAATTGTAATAAGTAGATAAACTGTCTCATTGCAACATCTAATTATTCAAATAATATTTTTTCCACTTCTAAAATAAAAATCAAACTACTGGGTCTACTAAATCTAGAAGAAAATATTTAAAAGTGTGTTAAAGCATCTCCTAGCAGCTGACACAGGGTTTGTCCTTGAAGACTGTGTATGACTCAGAAGAAGAGGGAGCAGCCATCTAATGCCAGGTGTGCAGATGCTGTTTGCAAGGTGAGGTATGGAGCCAGCCTGCCTGCCTTGCCTGGGAGCAGAGGTCTAGTCAAGCAGAGCTTGGAAAACCTTTGTTTATGAAAGAGACAGTACTTCAAACCCATCAAGGAAAAAGGCCAGGCAGGTGAAATTCCCCGATGTATTAAGGTAGCTTTGTTTCAGAGGCGGATAAATAACTTTACCAAAGCAAAGAGGCAGTTTAAGGGAAACAGAACACAAACCAGTAAATTGAAGCAGTGATCTGTCCCACCTAGACAGCGTCAGTTTGGTGACTGACGTGACACTAAGATGCCTTGGGCATTGTCCAGTTGGATGTCTGTGGAGGTAGCCCCGTGCTGAGGCACCGGTATAGAAGCTGTGTGAATGCTGCTGTGGGAATAAAAGATAAGGGTTTGATGGCAGGTTCAACATGGATTCTTGGATGCAGATGCATTCTGGTCAGACCTAGGAAAGTGCTGTGCAATTGGATTACAAGAACTAGTTGCACTGACAAGGAGTTTCTTCCTTGGTACAGATCAGAACTGATATGAAGTTGTCACCATTCAGCACACTGCCAGGAGGAGAACTGATTGTGGCCCTAGAGGTAGAGCCAAAGGGTGGTATGCTGAAGTGTCACACAAATATGACACGTCCAGGTATGTGGAAGAGAGAAAGATAGCTACTGGATGAGAGAGGCTTGCAACAAGTGAGATGACAGAGGATTTTGATGGGGAATTATGTGCAGAGAATTTGTGACAGTTGGTAGCTGTGCAGCTTAAGAGCTGCTGGCATTTGGTATTGTGTAGTAAGTCTGTGTTATTTCTGTATGGAAATATTTCAGTGTCTAATTTAAAATCCACTGAAAGCTAGTAAAAAAATCTGAAAAAGCTAAGTAAGTTAAAATCATTAGCAAGATAGTTGGTGGTAAATCCTTTGACTGAGGCAGAATGCTTGTTTTCTTAATCACTTACTATTCTGAATTTTATATGGGAAGTTACTATGCCATACATACAGAATAAATGCATGGAAATTAAAAGGCAGGCAATCATTTAATATGAAGGCACAAAACCCAGTAATCACATATTCTGCAGTTGGGTTGTAGGTAGTTCTGTGCCATGAAACTGAGGATACAAGCATGAACTGTTGAAGTCAGGAAGAGGGCAAAGCAATTAGTAATAGCACTTGTTTGATTGAAATATCTGCCTTTGCTCTGTTCTGGATGTGCCCCACCATTGGTGTGGTGAAATTCATTGCTTCATTTGCAAGGGTGGCACAATACCCAAGTGGTCATTTGAAATGTATTTAGAAATCTGATGCTTATTACAGCATCTTTGGGACCCAGTGATATTTAATGTGGAAGTGGATGCTTTTTCTGTCCTTTGCAGTCTCCCCCCATAGAGGAGGCAGCTTCCTAGTAGCTGTCTCCTTATGTAAGGTATTAAAAATTACATTAGATTTCCACCTAAACTTTTCAGTTTTAATACCAGACCCAACACGGAGGAACTACTACTGCTCTAAAGAACATTTTGTTAAATAAATTCAGGGAAAACACCAATTGCACTGTACACAATGCAGAGCTTTATGAAGGTTTTATTCAATTCTTTCCTTGTCTACTAGTAAATGTAGTGTGGCAGATGGAACTGATTTTAAAACAAAAATATAACAGCGTCTTTGGAGAGAAAAAGACATTTGTCATAAACAGATTCCTCATATATGCCATATATCTTCATAAAAACTTCCTTTTCTGGATCACACAGGAAACCCACTATAAAACTCATTTCAGAATGTCAGGGCTCTGACACTATTTTCTGAATCAAATTTTAAATTGGTTCTGTTAACAACCTTTCATTCTGAAAGGATTGCTGCTTGCCCTAAAGGCCTGCATAAGGGCAGGAAGAGGTGAGAGGTGTATATCTGCCTTCCAGCTATCCACATTTGATGACTAGGGCAACTGTGGCTTGCAGGGGACAGACAGCATGCAGAGATGGGGAACGGAGCCCTGTGTTGCTATTCTGGGTGCTGCTCCAGGGAAGTCATCTGCAGCAAATGACTGTCATATGTCCAACCCTCTTTTTGCCTTTCTTAGTTCGGTGCAAAGCAGCTAGGTTCAAATGTTGATTTGCATTTGAGAAAACGGACATATTCTAATCACAAAGCAAAGAGTTTCATTCTGTGACTATCTGGAAGCCTTTGCTATTGGAGCTTTAGTCTGTTTTCCTAACAGATCTTTCCTGAGAGCTTCAAAAACCTCAACTGTTTGCCTCCCTTCCCATGGCTGTTTAGAGCCAACTAGGTAATACTGGCCAGATGTGACAGAAGAGTTGAGGTTTTTAAGGCATTTTTAGGAATACAGTAGTTCTTTTAAGTTGAAAGCTGAATAGAGCATTATGACAACTAGTACTCCTAGCTGAATGGAAACCTCCATGCTGAGAAGCAGCCACCAGTGGCCTGATCACACTGGTATTCTGGGCAGGCAGGCAGTATTGCTGCGATAGTCCCAAGCATGTCCTTGGATGTTCTCAGCCATGCAAGTATAGGGTAGGAATGGAAGCTGGGGCAAGGGTGGGCATGGAGGTAGGGCAGTTATAAAGTATTGGGTGCTTTTGTTCATTCAGCTGCTTGTGAAATAACTTTTCAAGGTATTTGGACACCCTGTTCCTCATACTAGTCTTAAATGACATAGTAATATGCAGATATATGTAAATGTTTCAGGTGTTTCTAAGCACGTGCAGCAATTCCTCTTCGACTCATGCCAACTTTGTCGAAATAGAAAGAGTAGCAAAAATGTTGAAGTTTATCTTCTTGATTTCTCTTTGAGCTTAAGAATATAAATAAACAGTAGCTCTGGAGGATTCTTAATACAGGAATGAAGACTGAATTTCCCTAGGTATTTTAGTTGCCTAAATAGAAGTCTTGCTAGTTTACAAGAGAGAGGTGAAGAGTGCTGAAGAAGGGTTGTCTGCAGCTCCCTGGCGAAGTGCCACTCCTCATAACCCACAGCTCTCCTATTTGCTGTCTGATCCCAAGTGGCATTAGCTGCAAATAAGATCCTAAGGGAGTTCATTTCAGCCTGGTGAGATGGAGAATGGGTATACTAACATGAGGTTTGTAAACAAGGGAAGGTATCAAATACATGAAATCGAGTTTCTGTGGCTTTGCTGACAGCTCCCACCGAGTTGCAGTAGTATACTTTGCTCTCAGCATCTTTCTCTGTCAAAGGCTGACTCACAGGAAGGAGATTGCCTCCGAGCAGCTTGCTTGGCTTTTGGAAATCTAGCTGTAGACAAGGAAGATTAATAACAGAGGAATGATAGAGAATCATGTGGGGCAGGGAGAGTTAAAGAGTGAGCTTAAAATGCAGTCACAGCATACCTGAGGTTGGAAGGCAGCCCTTGAGGTGGTCTAGTCCAGCCCCAGCTCAAGCAGCAACACACAGAGGAAGTTGTCCAGGACTATGTCTGATTGAGTTTTGACTGTTCCCAAGGATGCAGATTCCACAGCCTTTCTGGGCACCTTGCTCCAGTGTTTGACCAGTACAGAATACTCTAGTAACAAGTAAAGATCCTGGTCCTGAGAGATCCTCGCTTTCCTGCTTTTCTAGTTGCTTGACAAATAACAAAATGCTGTGCAGACAGGAACTTGTAGTCTCAATGCATGCAAGTCATGCTCAAGGCAGGAGTTCTGTTACTGCAGAAATGTTTCAGACTAGTTTCTTAAAATGAAAACTCACTACTCTGTATTTGCAAAGACGTTTTGGAGAGAAGTGCTCTAGAAAATGTCACTGTGTGTGGAAGAAAAAGATAAATATGAAAAGGATAGAGGAGTGTCAGCAAAGGCTAAGCTGAATGTATTATGGGTGAGGTAGGAGCAGAGCTAAGAAAGTAAACTTGAAGCAGCATTGGCGACAGATCCATTAGCAGATGATGGAAGTCTAGAATGTAAGCGTTTGCCAAGTAAGTGTTACTATGCTGTGTCCAGTCTTGCCGAAGTGTTTCTGCTTTTCCCGCTAGTGCTCTCCTATTGGAGCAGTGACTCTAGCATAGATGGCTCTGATAGCTGTCATGTGGCCAGCTGGCCCAGTAGGCATTGCATCCTCTAACTGGTAGCTTTAAACAGAGAAGCTTTTGCAGCCTTCCTTGTTTTTCTTTAACAGGTGATCGTGATACCAGTGAACTGTATCTACACATGCTCCTTTACTTCTAACTAACAGGAGTATTTTAAAATGAAGGACACGTACATAGACCGAAGCTACATACAAATACGAACTTGGGTAGGGTAACTAAGAAGAGATATAAATACAGGGCTGGGATTTGGGACAGGTGGTGTGAATAGAAGAAAACAGTCAGTGAAGGTATGTTCAAAATTAGATATCAGTGGTGCCTTTTATAAATAAACTGTATCATGTATCATTCAAAATCAGCAGTCAGGAGGAGAGAGGGCAGATGATACATGACTCATTTGCTTGCTTTCTTCTTGAGATTATTTTCTTTGCCAGCCTGAGATAACAGATGTCTTAAAGATTATGAATTCACAACAGAATAACACAGGACAGTGGACAGGCGAAGTGATATTCTGATAGCCTGTAAGTATTTTCGTTTTCTTCTACTTTATTGCTTACTGGATCTCAAAATCTAAAAGAGCTATTATTATTGATGAATGACTCTGCGTGAAAACTTTCTGGTTCCTTGCTTTTAGTAAGGAGAAGCAGTTCTGTGTTTGGACTGTGATGTGCTTTTGTTCAACATGACTCAGCCTTTGGTTACTAGCAAGTCAGTTGGGCTCTGGGAAATAGGAAGACAGCGTCTGTTATGCTATACATCCAGTATAGTGTTTTCTGTAGATTTGTTTGATCATTGATGAGAACAATATTTCAAAGTCCATTTGTCATTTTTAACTGCATGCATTTTTCAAAGATACTTCAGAACAGCCTGTCTCTTTGGCTTGCATAAGGGCCCATTTCTCTGCAGCACCATTCATAGGTGGGAGTCTTGCCCTAATATGTTCATCTATCCAGATCTGTACTTGAGGGCACCAGAGGACAGTGGAATGACACAGTCATAGGTTTAATATTATATTCCAACTGTATACAGCAACAGGAGAGTTGTTACAGACTTGTTACAGTAAAATTTTTGCAACCCAAAATGGACATGACAGTGTGTTCTTTGTAGGCTTCTGCACTTAAAAATATTGAGAACAAAATCGGATGGGAAGTAATTATTCTGACTCAGAAGGGGAATATTCTTTTACTCCTGCTTTAAGAAAAAGGCTAGATACCTTGGTGAATATTTTATCATTTATGCGGATCTCTGTGCTGAGTGAAAGCACTGAAGTGGAAAATGAAGAACTGATAGTTGTGCAGTGATTGCCAGCACTCTGCTGTAAAACAAGAACAGTGTTTTCTCTGGGTTTATCTGGAGGCAGTCATATCGGCACTGAGTGATGTGGTATGTTCTAGAAAGGTGTCTTTCTTTAGAGAGGCTCTTTGATACTGTTTTTCTCTGTTTCCACATATAAATTTGACTTTGTTCACTAAGTTATTTGGAGGTCAGAGACATTTTACATGCATACATATCCACTGCAAATTGTGGAAGGACCAAGCATCATTTCTCTTAGCACTAATGCCAAATGATCATCCGACTTGTTGTCATTGGTGCTTTGGGTTAATCTGCTGAAAAAGGAGACGAAGAGTGTTGTGTTTGCTTCTTCCTGTTAATACCACGTCACCATCTGTGCTTACTGCACCCTTCCCATGTGTAAATGCTCTCTTATTCTTTGTCATAACAAAGGGTTGTTTAAATTGGAGTTTCAGTGCAGGCTTCAGCTCTCTTAATGGCTTTTAGGATGTCTAACATCTGTGAACAGTGCAAATTAGGAATGTAACAAGATAAATTATCTAAAAGGAGAAAAGGAAATTAATTTGATCAAAAAAGACTGATTTGAGTCATAAGTTACTTACAAAGGTATTTCTGTAAATAAATGACATAAATTACCTCAGAGGCAAATAAGTTATCAGATGCTTCAGCATCTTCAAAGGCAAAAAAAAAGAAGAAAAAGAAAGCTTTACATATATTTATATTAATTTATCCTTGCAGCAGATAGATATGGAATATCTATTGTGTGGTGCTGCCAGAGATACAGTCTTGGATTTGCCTTTCTTTGTTCTTTTTTCTGCCTTAGGTATTGATATTCTGTGTTTAAAGGCTCTCCATATTACAGAGTGTTCTTACTCTACATTTTTCAATAGTGCAAGCAGCACAAGTTTTATGATACAGACATGATTCCTATTAGTTCCCACACGCTACATTTAGTGAAGGTGATTAGTTTGGTGTTAGTAGGTTATTTAATATTTGCAGAGCACTGTATCAGGATATGGTGTAGCTCTGCAAGGAAACATGCTTTTTCTGCTCACAGCATATGAAATACTTTGAGCCCTGAGGACAAATATGGGTGTTAGCCTGGAATCTCAGTGGCTTCAGCAGTGCAGTGGGGTGCAGGGCATGTTGGAGAGGCTGCAGTCAGGACAGCCTGCTGGTGAGCACGTTGTTATTTCTCAGCCCTGCCAGGGCTTATGGAGCTGTGAATGCCTTCTGCTCCCCTTCACCATCAGCACCAGAGAGGAGCCAAACGTGTTTTGTTGTTTTTTTTAAGCAAGATTTTTAACGGATGTTTGTACATGAAATATTCGGGTTCTGCACATAGTACAAGAGTGTTCAAAAGTATTTGACTCTGAGTACTGAAGGAGTCATTAACAACTTTCTTCCTGTGAGCATACATGGTTTTAATCACTGTCGTAGTTATTTATTTTTGTGTGTCCTTTCTATTCTATAATAAGAAATCCCCTTGGGTAAATCTAATTACCAAAATCATAGCTTTAGCATTTTGAAGCAGGGTGCAGTGGCACTGAAGTGTGCATGTGGGTCTCTCTGATCAAATGAAAATATTGAACTGACACACAGCAATAGCAACAGTGAGTGATGCAGCAATTTAAATGTTTGCTATAGCATTTTGTGCAAAATATATGAAAGGAAAGGTGACTGACTGTCAGTGGGCCACAATGGCGGCAAGACATCCATCAACGTACATTTTGATGGTACATAAATGAGCTGTTGGAATAAGAAGCATTTTTGTACACATTCTTCCGAACTGATGGAAGAGGTGTGTGGGGTGATCATTCACTCCTGTTGCTGTATACAGTTCGACTATGATATTAAGCCTATAACTGTGTCATTCTACTGTCTTAATCTGTATATTGAATAGTATTAAGGAATACAGAGGTGGAATCTTGTTGGTGGCAGATTGCTGAGTAATTGTAAATCTTTGTGGGGAAAGAAGTGCCAGGAGCATATTAAGACAAGTTGTGTGTATTTACATTTTCATGCTTCAGTTGCCATTAATTAGGGGGAAGAAGTTACAGAAAAAAATGTTTTGTTATATTGGCATTTTGAGTACCATGGTTGATCTGTTAATTATGCAGACTCACTCCCATAGTTTTTCTACCTTCATGAAGATAGAGGGTGTCTACAAGATATATCTACGTGTTCTTGTTTCTGTTACTTTTTAATTTTATTTCATTCTTGTGAAGACAAAATTGCATCCCTGCGGGATTTCAATTTTTACCGGTCATGTAAGAAAACAAGGTAATAGGATAACAGTGCGAAAAGGCTGGGGAAGTAGGATATTGCATAGCTGTAAGAAAGAATGTTTAGGTTTAGTGTGTAGGTGCCAACAATTGTATCACTTTGATATTAACATCTTTTCTTGAGGGTGGAAGATGCTCCAAGTTTTCTGTTTCCCATTTATGCTAGAGCAGCTCCTGTTCCCTTCTCTCCTGACTAAACCTGCCTTAACATCCAGGGTGACTTTCCTATTCTGCTTATTTGAATGAAAATATTTGTAGACCCTCTCACCTCTTCCTTGACGTTGAGTTATTCCTCTTTTTCCTATCTTTTTTTTAATGCAGTTCATGACTGCAATATATTCCATTGTGTATTTTGTGTCTTTGCCTTGGATACTTGGCTTGCAATAACAACAAACTAGTGTTAAAAATTTAACTAGATTTTACAAAGCATTTGAAAGATAGAGAAAAAAGGATCTTTTAGAGTGAACTTTACCCTGTACATGCCTAAATATCTGAGTATACTTGCAAATCTCTCTCATGTTGTTAACATTTAATTATGTTGGTCATTATGGCCAGATTAGGCCTCTAGGGATAGACAAATAGAATCTCTAATGGAACCAGGGGATAATAATTTATGATAAATGCAGCAAGGGAGATCAAGTAGTGTATAACAAGCCGTTGAAAGGTGGTTGTAACTACTACTTAAGTACCCTGCGTGTTCAGTATATTAAAAATACTTGTTTTTTTTTTAAACGTTTTTATCATCTTAACTCTTTTCCCAACAATCCTGACATATTTGGCAAGGAAATAATTTATGCAATTTATGTGAAAGGTGTATACAGTGAAATGAAGTGATAGGCACAATGGGGAAAAATGCAGGCTACTTATTTGCGTCCAGAACATAAGTCAGTGAATGTGGTATAATTTAAAAGTTTTGCCTGTAGTGCTTAGTATGTTTTTTTGTAATAAGACTCATGAATTAAAAGCAATGGTAGTGTGGCTGGCTTCTCTCTGTCCTGTGAACTGCAAAGTGAAGTACAGATGCCTGAGATTGCTTGAGGCGATTGCAGGAGGTGTGCTTAAAGGACCTCACTTGTCCAGAGGAACTTTTTAATGTAACAAGTGATGTACTGAAAATAAGCTCAGAAAGTCAAGGTGGGAGAATTAAGTGAAGCATGCCCAGAAGCAAGAAAGAAAATCTTAGGGGACATGAAGTAACCGGGATGAGGCATAACAACAACTACACTGAATGTTTAAACTGACTTTTGGAAGTAGTTTGCCCAGCCATTGCCATGCCTCTTTTTCTCCAGCGCTTGAAGAAAATGTGCCATTCACTGCTGACTGTTTGATTTCCTGCTGCTCCTATGTGTTGCTACCTTGGAATTCATGATAACAATTGAGCAAATCCCTTCCAATTAGGGCTATAAGCCTCTGAATGTACGCTCCCTAGCAGATTTTAAGGTGTAAGACCTGCTCTCTATGAGAACTTAAGGTACAGGGCAGCCATGAAATAATTGAACATTAAACCTGCTAGCCTGCAGGGTGACCTAATTGCAGCCTTTCAGAACCTAAGGGGAGCTATAAACAGGAGGGGAGTCAACTCTTTGAGAGGGTACATAATAGCAGGACAAGGGGAAATGGTTTGAAGTTGAGGGAGGGAAGATTTAATTTGGATGTCAGGAGGAAGTTCCTTAATGTGAGAGTGGTGAGGTGCTGGAACAGGCTGCCCAGAGAGGCTGTGGATGCCCGGTCCCTGGAGGTGTTCAAGGCCTGATTGGATGGGGTCCTGGGCAGCCTGGTCTAGCATTAAATGTGAAGGTTGGTGGCCCTGCCTGTGGTGAGGGGGTTTGAAATTCATGACCATTGAGGTCTCTTCCAGCCTGGGCCATTCTATGGTTCTGTGTGAATCGTCATGGTCTATCTGGCATTATTTGAAAATGGCACTATGAAAGAACTAAATTGCTAGCAGCATTCTTGTCACAAACTGCTGCTTTGTCAGTTTAATTTGATGAAAAGGAATGTTTATCAATACCACAGAGCTTTGTTTGAATAATGGGAACAACCAAGAAAATCTGGAAGAAAATCTGGAAAAAATTCTGTGGCATTCAGAGTTCTCACCACCAAAAGCTGAAGATGCTAGCGAGATGCAGGTATCGTGAAACACTTGCCTCCCTTTCTCCAACACTTCTTGGAGAGGCTTGTTCTGCCCCTGCACAGTGTATGTGGGCTGGTGACTTGCCAAAACAGAGCCTTCTCCTTCCATTCTGTTTTCACATTTCTGTTGCTCAATTTTGGAGGATAGTGATACATGTCTGATTTGGCTGATACAGAAATACTCTTCCTGCGCTTGTAGAAGGAGTATCTTGTGTGGTTGCTGTGGCACTGTTCATTTACAATGAAGCTGGGGAACGCTTGACTTTTACTTTTTAATTTCAATGCCAAGATACCTTTTGGGAAACCTGCCTTTTGCTTAGCTCTCATAAAGGTAACCATTTATTGGGCTTCAGTTTGCAAACAAGAGAGACCTGAGAGAAGAGAAAACCAGGAGGGGATCTTAATGCTTATAAATATATGAAGGGCAGATGTTTAGAGGATGAGGCCAGGCTCTTTTCAGCAGTGCCCAGCAACAGAACAAGGGTCAGTGTGCACAGACTGGAGTGTGATAAGTTCCATATGAACATGGGGAGGAAATTCTTTGCTGTGAAGGTGAAAGAGCACTGGAACAGGCACAGAGAGGTGGTGGTATCTCCCTTTCTGGAGATATTCACTGGAGATACCCACTTTCTTCCCTGTGCAACCTACTATAGGGAACCTACTTCAGCAGGGGGTTGGACTCAGTGATCTCCAGAGGTCCCTTCCAACCCGTAAGCTTCTGTGATTCTGTGATTTATTTATCCTATTTATTTCTTGGTCTCTTGAACTTGTATTCCCAGTCACCTGAGCAACCCACAAATAGCAAAGCACAGCATATCATTTTTTTTAAAATGGCAGGTTATTTTGGATTATAGCATTTTCACACTGTTAGCTGAGAAATAATACCAAGTCTTAACATGAGGAGTGCAATTGAGGGCTCCTCCTGGTGCGTTCCCCTTTTAGCTGAGCTGAAGGACAGATCATTGTATCACCTCGCCTGCTGAGCTGCTGCGTGTCTCCAGCTCAGGGAGCAGCACTGTTCTCTGCTACATGTCGAGGATGTCACAGCTTAGTTGCTGTGGAAGACGCAAGCAGGAGGGTTTCTGTACAAGTGAGGACTTGTCACCACGTTAGAGTTGCAGAATCAGACCCATTTCATTGGACCAAGTAAGCTATTTCCCCAGTTTACCAGGGCATGTCCTCATTTCACATAAAAGCTTCATTGAATTTGGGATTTATCTAGGCTTGCATTTCAAGGCAAATGATATGTAGTTTCCTAGAATTGAAGTATATCTCTGAACAGGAAGGTGATGTCTGCTCTATCTGGATTTACGATTGTGGTTTTTTTTTTCACTGAACTTTGTTGCCCGTAATTGTTTCCAAACAAATACTGAAATTATATAAATACTCTAGAGAAAAATGAGATCCTAGATTAAAAATCTGACTGATGTTCTAAGTGCCCAGTTTTTTGTTAGGTGGTGGTGTTTTATTGCAGGCGCTCATTTTGCAACAGCTCTCATGAGTGCAGCAACGTGAAAATGAGTTGCTGTGTTTGTTGCATCTGTCCATCATTTTTGAGGCATATTTGATGCATACTGTTAGCTGCTGGACTGCAAATTAAATCCTGATGATAAATTTTGAGCCCTTGATTAAAAAAAAAAGAAAAAAAAGGCTTACTTGAAATTAGTTTAGCAGAGGGTAGAGTAAGACTTGCTCTGTAATATCTTTACGCAGGTGGAGGACCTGTCAAAAAGCACTGATAGTCTGGTAGCTGAAAATCACAGAATCATTGAATGGCCTGGGTTGAAAAGGATCTCAAAGATCATCTAGTTTCAATCGCTCTGACGTGGACAGGGTTGCCAACAACTAAAATAAACTAGCACAGTTTTATTGCATTCTTTTAGGAAAAAAAAAAATCTTAAAAACCGTTCTGGAGGTTTTTTTAAGTTGGATAAAAGTCATTTCTCAGGACAGCAGTTTTCAAGTACAAAGTTAGTAATTTTGGAGTTCACTGTGTAGGAATCCATTCTGTTTGATTGAAATCCTGTTACTTAAAATGAGGAGAACACAAGCTGAATTTCACAGCAGTTTCACAATTATAGCTATTTGCACTCATTTCCTTTATTTTGTGAAGTGCTACAATTCATAGGCAGTTTAAGTGGTGTGGATTATGGGATGGAACACGAGTAGTGAGCAAGGTGCAGCAGCAATTCACGTTTAAATCTGCTTTATTCAAACACTTTCTCAAGAGAGCAATACAAAAACGTAGTAGAGTTAAGTAATCAACTGGATCTCAAAACGTGGCTGAGGGAATAACTGCAATTACCCAATGACAAATTTAGACCTGTAGAATGCCAGTAGAAAGAGAAAAGGGCTTTTATGGGCCAATTATAAGTCTTGTGGTATTTCTGTTCTAGCACTAGCACGGAAACTTTATCTACCACAAAAAAAAGAGTATTTCAAATTTGTGTGCCTCTTTCTCTTTAGAAATGCTAATTTATTGATAAAGATAGTGTATTATCTGCAGTATTTCTTGAAGCTCATTGCAGAGTTGTTTCTTATGAATTATATGCTAGCTAGTTTAAAAGTCTGTTTCTATAATTTATCCTTGAAAATGTTCTGAATAGGAGAAAAGAAACCAAATATAAAGATATGTGCAAGATCTTGTGTTGGTAGTAGGCCCCCTCATCTCCATCAGATGTTGACTGCATAGGGGATGATGGTGAATCCTATTACAAGGTATGGGACCTGGTGCTTGTGGCAGTAGAGTAAGTCACACAGTTGCACTGCTGAAACATTCCTTGACTTGCCAGTATCACATGAGGATAGAAATACTTGGTGCTTCTTGGGCTGCACAGCAAATGAAAGACACTAAAGCAAGCAACAAATTTTTACTGTTGAGAATGGGCAAGGTAATGTCTTGTTTGACAAGGGGTGCTATTAAACCAACCCCTTCTGCTGAGGGCTATTCTTGCATCTCTTCCTACTGTAGGAATGGTTGATTTTCGAAGTGATGACAAGCTAAGGGAGCTTGTCCGGCGTTTATCAGGACTGTGTAACTGCTTTTTAACTGCAGTTTCAAAACCTTTTCTGAAACCCTGCCAGCAAGTTCCAGTTGTCATTTTATTAAGGAGTGTTTCACATGTGCTGCTGATCCAAAATAGTCACTAACAGTATGAAGCTTAGAAGACACAGGATTTAGACCTGTAGCTTAGATGAATATGCATATTTTCATTTCTGCATGTTAGGTTAGGTTAATGTGTAGTTTAATACAGTATTTTATGCTTTCCCCGTAAAAGACACCGTAATAATACAGGCTGTATGGCAGGTGTTCCTGTTGAAATTTGGACCTATTTTGTCCAATTTTCTGGTGATGATGGTGTGATACTTTGGCTGCATTCTTGGTATTACACTGACAGAAGTGTCTACGTATTTTATATGCATACAATAGATTTCAGACAAAAAAAAAAAAGAAAAAATGTTGTAGGTTTCTATGGCTAAACTGTGCAGCTATCTTTTGAGTTTGTTTATAGTTGTTTTTTTTTATATACCATTTGCTTCTGCTTTAGGTTAGACTTCAGTAATGATCATGGGATATTTCAGTTCTGTCTGTCTGATGCACAAGCCTGGCACACAATGTGGCATACAGAAGTGACCCGGTTCTCAGTTAATGGTTTTCTCCTAAAAATATATAGCCACTGGTGCTAGGTTGCTGCTCTAAGTCAGTGTATAACAAGCTTCCATCACTTCCAGTAATTACTGCTGTTATGGGAAAGCTTCATACCTGTTGTAAGACTGTATGTTTACAAACAAAGAATGGATTTATTGAATGATATGAAGTCTTACATTCTTCTGACTGTGCATGTGTATTATAATGTGATGGCGTAACAATGTCATCGAGGCTTTCATGTTCCTTACAAACAAATCTTAGTTATAAAACTCACGGGAGCAATCCAGTGGCTGAAACCTGGAAGTGCTGCTGTGGAGTCTAGAAAGAGGTGACACCAGGCTGGTGGGAAGAGTCAATATGCCTGATGGTAGGAAGGCTCTACAGAGAGACCTGGACAGGCTGGATTGATAGGCTGAGGCGAGTGGGATGAAATTCAACAAGACTGAGTGCCAGGTCCTTCACTTTGGTCACAGTAACCCGAGGCAGTGCTGACATCTTGGGGAGACTGGCTGGCACACTGCATGGAAGAAAGGGATCTGGGGATGTTGGTTGATGCTCAGCTGAATACGGGCCAGCAGTGTGCCCAGGCAGCCAAGCCAATGGCCTCCTGGCCTGTGTCAGGATTAGTGCAGCCAGCAGGAGCAGGGAAGTGACTGTCTCACTGTACTCAGCTCTGATGGGGCTGCGCCTCAAGTACTGTGTTTAGTTTTGGGCTCTTCACTAGAAGAAAGAATTTGAGCATGTCCAGAGAAGGCTGTTGAAATTATGAGGGGTTTGGAGCACTTATGGAGTCTTATGGGGAGTAGCTGACGGAACTGGGATTGTTCAGTCTGGAGAAGAAGAGGCTCGGGGGAGACCTCATTGCTCTCTACAACTGCCTGAATCCCAGTGGTGAGGTGGGCGGTCTGCCTCTTCTCCCAAGTAAAAGTGATAGGATGAGAGGGAATGGCCTCAAGTTGTATCAGGGGAGGTTCAGATTGGATACTAGGAAGAATTTCTTTTCGGAAAGTGTGGTGAGATGTTGGAAAAGGCTGCTTAGGGAGGTGGTGGAGTCACCATCCCTGGTGGTGTTCAAGGAAAGTGTAGATGTAGTTCTTAGGGATATGGTTTAGTGGGCAGTATTGGTGGTAGGTAGACAGCTGGACTAGATGATCTTACAGGTTTTTTCCAACTGTAATGATTTTGTGAGGAGAGCAACAACTCCTCAATAGCGGTAAAGCTTCGATACACTCATAGCAATACATTACTTAGAGTGATGGCACATTATCTTGTAGCTTAAATATGTTTAATGGAGTCCTGCAATCTCCATGATTCAGCTGCACACATCAAAGCAAAACACTTTCCAGTTCATCTACTTTTAGAAAAGCACAGCAGTTTTATATAACATGTTGGGTGGAGTACTGGAAGCATCTTAAATATTCTTCCTCCCATTGCCCCTCCTTGCAGTTTTCTGGTGTAGTTTCACAAATAAAAAACAAACAAAACAAAACACGTTTTTTCCCTCTTAAAATGTTCTCTTATGCAGCTGACTTCTGTTTTTTGCTAGACAGGGAACAGTCTGCAGTCAGGATATTTTGTCGTCTGGCCAAAAGCGTTCTAACAGCATGTGGATGATGAGGGAATTGAAATTGACATATCACATCCCAGGTCAGAAAAGCACTGCCAAAATCCTCCAGGAAAAGACTGAAATTGGAAATTGGCAAACCTGGTTTAAAATCTTTTAAAATCTAAATAGTACTTCTACTTGTGAGTAGGTTTAATATGAAGTCTTCGTATTGTGGAAGATAATGACAACGTCAGCATTAACATTGAGTGCGATTGGGATTTTGAAGTCTTTCAACACTATCTTCCATATGCTTTACAAATATAATTTATTACAAAAAGTAATATTTTTTTTTTAATTAGCTGTTTGCCCTTAACTAGGTAAGGTTTGTTTTTCAATAGCACCTAGTCAGGCTAGTGCTTTTAAAAATAATTTTTCCCAGAAGTAAGCTTGTAGCTCAGCCTTTTTCTTAACATTTGCATTTAATATGCACAATTTGGTGATTTATAATTAAAAAAAAAAGAAAAACAAACAAACATGCTGTTAACCATCTAGGCTGGCAGTCCAAAATAGGCGTCATCATATATATGGCCCCTTAGTTGTACAGTAGTAGCCTTTCATCTCCTTGCACGTTAAATTTAGAGCTAGTTTCTGGCTGAGTCATATCGTACTCTTGCGTGCCTCACCAGAAGACACTGTGCCCTGAAGCAGTTCCCCTCAGCTGCAGATTTATCTCTTCAAGCTGGAAGGATGGGAAGTGCAACTGATTGGCAGATTCTGCTGCACGCATGGGAATGTGAAGTAGAAAATAAGAAACTTTTCCTCAAACTTGTCATTTTCCTCACAGTAGACCTTCTAGAAAGGGGCTTCTTTCTCATGCAGATGTACTTGAGTTCAATTACTTTGCATCTGCTTTACACATGGCCCACTGGATCTGTTTCCCCCAGTGGATCCCCCATGCCTGCTCAGCAAGCCCAGGGCAGAGAGGAGTGTATTGGCTGTGATGTGTTTTACTGTATTGGGAATATTTAGATTTGGCTGAAATATCTTTAGGCTCCACACACAACAAAGCTCGACTCGAGCCTCTCAGTCCCCAACATAACCCATGCAATTTCCATAGCAACACACCTTTAAAATAAAAGGAAATGCAGGAGCAGTTTGGTTGGATTGTCTGAGTTGCAGCGGTGTCAATATGAGTCTTTTCAAAACAGACCCAATTACAAAACTCTGTGGCCTAGTTTTGAAGGACTGTAAACCATTTAGGCTGACATTTTGTCAAGGAGAGATACAGATGTTTGCTCCATGGGTGTGTTCTGGCTTTTTTTCTGTAGTTTTTTGCTTCTTGTGGCAGTATCACAGAACAGGTTGCTGAACTTGTTTTCTTGTCATAGAATAAATAGGATTTGTGCAGTTGATGGACCTGCTAGTGACAGTCACCATGTGGTTTTCACTGACACTAACAGCACAGGCACAAAGACATTGGCATCAGTGAGCAGCAGGCTCTCTGGAAGCCACTGCTGCATGCAGTCAACTGGAGGAGGCTCTTTTGAATCAAGGCCCAGTATCCTGCTACTAAAGACAACCACACTGTTTTTATAACGCGATCAAACATCACTTTGAAAACATCACTAGATGTGTTCCCTCAAAGTTTTTAAACGTGTGCTCATTCTTTTTTCCATTTGTCCTAGCTTTAGACATTTTAAAGGTCAAGCTGAAGCCTCATCTCCCCACACCAGTAGAAAAACGCCTCTCCAGAGAGTTCATCTGATATGTTTTAGTCATCTGTTTTACAGTGACACTAACTGCCCTCTGGAGGTATTAAGTTCTCTGAGTGATGGGCTCAGGTTGAGACATCCACCTCAGGGACAGCTATGCAAATCTTAGAATAAAGGAAAAATAGAGCTACTTTAAGTCTAGCGCTTACACTTCTAAGCTACCAGGTTTTGCTCAGAGTGAAACTCTCTGGGAAATAATTAGAGAGGCTGGTCACTGCTCAGAACACAGCGACAGTAACCACAGGTAGGGTGACCAGGAGCTGACCATTAGCAACTGCAAACAAGGTAGACAACATTGCTGTTTTTGCAGTGTATCCAAGGTGCATTTTTTTCCTCCCTTGGTAGACCTACACAATGCCAGGTTCAGTGGCTTGAACACAGCCTGTAGAAGGAGCGGAGCAAAGCCCAAGCTGCTTTGCAGCGGTCGAGCTCTTGGTGTCTTTGCTTCAGATGCACTATGCTTTGCAGCAAGTTCTTCTGCAGCTGCATAATATATTTTAAGAACAGACTGCAAAAATTAGGCATGTGCATGTTTTTTCTTCAGGGTTTATTATAACTGTGTAAATAAAAGCCGACGTTTTTCAACAGGGAGAGAGATGTTATTTCTGTATGGCTGCTTGTTCCAAACAGTTCCCAACTGCAACACTTAGACATTTAACTTTCCAAACACTTTTGATGTTGAGCTACAGTTAGGAAATTAAAAACTCTAGAACTGCAACCAGCAGGAAGAGCACAGTGTGGTGTTTGCCTGCAGCAGGTTACTTGCCACAAATTGTTATACCTCTCCAGTAAAAGTTTACTGAGCATTTTTTATTATTATTTCTTTTAAAGATTTTAAAAGCCCTTGATGACTTTGCAACAACCTTTCCTGATTTTTGAAGTACTAGATTTATTACCTGCCTTCTCATCAGTCGATAACTTTTCACTACCAAGTAACTCAGTTTATGCTCCAGCATGGAGAAAGATGCAAAAATCTTCATTAATTTAAAAGTGAAAAAAAAAACAACAAACACAAGTAGGATTAGAAAATATCTACAATCTTCATTGCAGATTTTACTGCCCGATATGGTTTAAAATCAGTTTATGTTTATCACATTTCTTATACTTCAAAGTTATAGTGCATCATTTAGATCTTAGATGATTAACAGTTTAAACTAAACTGTAACGTAGTCTGCAATAAGTGGCAATATTAGCAGAAGGGAAAATGCCTAGAGAAGACTGAGACTTCAGTTTTTCAGTCTAAGCTGCTTATTAGCTGTCCCTGTTGGTCCTTTGTGCTTCCTCAGCATGCTGCCTTTGGAGATTTTGTATTAGTTAAGAAAAAAACACAAAAAATCTGTGGTGCTGGGCTGAGAATAGTATATTTGCAAAAACGCAGTTTTCTTTACTAACATTTTTTGTATTTCCACTGTTTCTTCAGTCTTCTCTCTTTTCCTAACAGCTCTGTTTTCTTGGAAAACTCATACCCTTACTCTTTACTGGTGTTGCTTTAGAGTAAATAAAAATAGATGACTCTTTGCTGTAGAGATTCTTCATCCATTTCCTGCACTGTTCAAGAACTGCATGCAGTGCCCAAATGTTAGCAGGCACACAACAGCAACTTCTCCTTGAACCCGAAGGTATTCACTACGGGATGTGTTGTGTCTTGCTTTAGACCAAAGAGAGGAGCTGGTTGGTACTTAAGCCTTTTGTTGGTGTGCTACTATCAACTTAGCTATTTCTTTAAAGAAAGATGTAACTCAGGAAGAATGGGAGAGCGGAGAGACAGCAGGAGGCTAACAGATAAGTGTAGAATTTCTCAAGATTCTCTGTAGCAGTAATAGAAAAAAATTATGGGGTGGGAAGGCGAGGGATTCATGCAGCTGTGTTATTAACTTCCAGAACTGTTTATTTCTTGCTCTTAGTGAGCTCAAAAGTATTCTCCAAGAGTGACACAGTATTGATTATTAAATAGTATTCCAACTGACATCTATCACATCAGGCAACAGTCCTTGCTTGATGTTAGAAATCAAAGTGGGAATGTTATCTTCAGGAAAAGTAGCTGCCTTCTTTCTTTTGCACAGCAAAAAAAGCACTTGATATGGAAGGTATTTATTTTATTTATTTTATTCTGAGTGTGGCTGTGTAAAGTTGTCGATTAAGGTCCATTTTAGTTTAGATGGTGAAGGATGATCAGACTTCTGTAGGTGGAGAAAAAAAGCCAATTTGAGCTAGTTGGGTTATATTGCATTATGCTGTTATTATTGGGAGTTGGACTAGGTGACTTTTAAACATCCCCTCCAACTCTAAGAATTCTATGATTCTGTGTTTAATTTTATTATTCAAAACTTGCCACTCATCCTTAAATTCAGAAGCTGTGAAAACTACTGTCATAGTGCACTTAGTCAGAGGCCCACGTGTCAGGCCTACAGCAGGGCAGCTCTTGGAGATCTCCAAAGAGGAGACTGCACAGCATCACATTATCTGTGAAACCTCCTTTGAAATATTTATACACATTCATTAGGTCCCACAGAGTCTCCTCTTCTCCAGGCTAAAGAGTCCCAGCTCTCACAGCTTCTCCTCACAGAAAAGATGCTCCTGTCCCTTAAGTATCTTCATGATTGTATGTTGAACTCTTTCCAGTATGTCTCCACTTTGCTACAAGTCATACAACTATAACTTAAGTGTATGCCAGTGGATTTGGCAAACAGTATTATGAAACTGATCATTTATGTGTTCAATCTGTGATGGCACAAGGGTCAAATCGGGGCTCTTAACACTTATTCAGAGTATGAATTCAAGCCTGTTTGCAGCTTTCCATCCAAAGATGCATACCAATCTCTCACAGGAGCCTGGACATCTAATTTGGAGAGAAATCTGGCTGATACCATCATTTCCAGTGGCTGGTTGACTATGAATAATGACCTACCTTAACCACACTAACCCTTCTTCAGGGGGAAGGGGAGCTTTGGGATGAGCTTTCCTTGTGTTTTCTTTACTCAGAGGTTGGTGAGGCACTGGCACAGGCTGCCCAGAGAAGCCATGGATGCCCCTTTCCTGGAGATGTTCAAGGCCAGACTTGATGGGTTTCCGGGCAGTCTAATATGGTTGGCAGTCTTGTCCACAGCAGGGGAATTGGAACTAGATGATCTTTGAGGTCCTTTCCGATCCAAGTAATTCTATGATTCTGTGACGATATTAATTCATGAATGTGCAGTTTAAAAATGTGCATATGAATACATATATGTGTATATATATGTACAAAAAGGAATATGTTTTGTTTTTTTTTTAATATGTGATATAATATATATATTTTAATATGTGATATAATATGTGATATAATATGTGAGGGAATTATGGAAAACTAAAGATACAAGATGAAGCAATCTGTTGAGACTATGTTTCTGTATGAACAAAGGCCACACAAAGTTTTGCAGCCTCTCCCATTCAGTTTCTGGAGTTGCCTGCACCATTTGTATAAAGCATTAGCCAAGAATCTCAATTTTAGCAAATGCACCTAAAAAGATCCTCTGGATAAAGTTTGCTCATTTTGTCATTGAGGAATTATGATCTATTTGTTAAATTTTGACTGTTCAGTAATATCACAGAAAGGAAAAAAAAGTTACCACAATTTGTTTTCACTCAGATGAGGCATTATTAATTGATTCAGATTATAAAAATTGTTGAAATAAATAATCTCAGAAACCTTTCCTCCACCATCTTTTGATAAATTAATTCTAGATTAATAGACTTAAGTATTGCAAATGCTGAAATTATTTTGCTATTTTGATAATGTTACATACAATAATGATTATTTTTCATCTTGAATCAATTTGCATGGCTTGTGTTTGATATGAAATTTTGTTTTCATTTTCTCATGATTTTCTCATTTCCTTAATTTTCACTAGGAGAGAGGAACAGACGAAGAAGATGTCAGGTGGCTTTCAGTTATTTGCCTCAAAATGAGGATGAACTGGAATTAAAAGTCGGTGACATTATTGAAGTTGTGGGAGAGGTAAGAAGATTTTTAAAGAAATATATATACAAAAGCAGTTCTAGCATATCTTATGTGTACTAAGCTTTTATGATCTTGTGGTATGTTTTAAAGACGTAATTTAAACCAGATGTTTTTCTTCATTGAACCACTTATGTATCTGTTTCAGGTTCCTATTTGGGGTGAAGGGATGTGGTTGTTTGCTTAAGGATTTCATAAGGTGTTTTTTTCCACTATAGCAATTCTGCTGATTTTTCTCAATCAGCTGTTGTTTCTGAATTCAGTGCAGGGAAAAAGCTCAAACATTGTGCCACAGCGTTTTTGAGTTTCTACATTTGGCAAATAAGAAGATTGCAGAAAAAGCTCTTTTCGGTTTTAGTAAGCTGGCCATTGAGAAAAAGTACCTTTACTGAGTTAAGTAGTGTGTATTAGAAACATACTTGAAGCCCTCTGGAGTTCAACCATGACATCCATCTTTTGTCATCTTTGCCTGCAAATTTCAACAATTGCAGTTGTGTGCAATCAGTTAAAAAGTAATAACAACGATACGAATTCTTTAGAGAATCAAGATGTACTTACTCTGTGTGAAAGTGGATGTGGAAAATGAATAGCTCTAAGAGGTACTGGGAACAAATTGTGAATGTTTGGACAGAGATTCAGAAAGTGCTGTGCATGGGGTAATTTTATTGCTAGATCAAGGAATGCTGTTCATTCTCCCTTTTTTGTTTCATTAGAGATTTTATAAATATGTTGTTGACCTCAATAATAGCATGAGAACTGAAAAATGCTAACATGGAGCCCTTAAGTAGATTGGATTCAAACTTGCCGTGAATAGATTTTTCGTCAACTCTGGTTTAGCAGCAGTTTTGGATTTATTAATAGTTCTACGATAAATCACAATATTAGATTGTATGATTCTTAGCAGCACTTAATCAGCACTTAATTATCGGCCAATTTAACACAGTAATCCAATGGATTTCACTACAATCAAATACAATGATTTAGTTAAATATTTGAGAATGGCAATGTTCACATGAAACTTATTGTAGAGTGGTGGAGAGGACATGTTTCAACTCGGCTACTTATTTGAGGACATTCTTCCCCCCACTGACCTACTCAACTTTTCCATTTACCAGCTCTCGGTGGACAACTGAGATCTGCCCCAGAGAGGTCTCTTTCAGTGGTGTCAGCCAAAAGTGAATCTCAAAATGCCTACCCTGAAATGTGTCCCAGCCAGACCAAGGATCACAGGCTGCTGCCAGCCTGAGAGCTCAAGGGGCTCTTTGATTAGTAACATTATTTATAGGACTGCGAAATAATTGATGTTAGAAAACTTTTCCTTCAGGCCACAATCCAACAAAACTGAGGCAATCCTGGAAATTTCTCCCAGCCATACAGTTCCAGTACTCCCAGATTGGCTTCTCTCTGATCAGGCTGCAATACAAGGAGCAGGAATTTCAGGTATAATCAAGGAGTGCTTGAGTGTCCCAGCTCATTGCACTTACACAAAGGCAAAAACACTGTTGAGGCTTACCCGGAGATGGCAGGTGTTCTGCACCACCACAGGCCACCCCTTGACTAAAGTCAGTCTTTCTTTCCATTGGAGTGATGGTCTGATCATCTCTTGTCTTTGTGCCTATAAATGGACAATACTTATTTCTTTATTTTTACATGACTAATTATATAAATTGAGAATGTAGGGGATGTAGAACACTTAAGGAAGTCCCTTCAGGAGCACAGCTTGCCTAGTAATTTTCCAGACCTTGACATGTAAAGCAATAGTTAATAACAAACAAAATATAACCAAAAGCAGTAAAATCACAATGAGGTACAGCATTATGTTTAGTGCTTCCGTTGTTGTAGAAGACCATCCAAGCAGGACTTCCCACCATCAGTAATCTCCATCCTTCTTGATTCACTGCAGCATCTGATATATCTCTTCATGTGCAGCATGAGCAGTTGGGAATGAAAGAGAAAATGTGTTATTTTTCCAAATTTGCTATAACTTTAGAAAAACCACCCTGTGCTGCAACAGAAACTGAATGTTGATGCATTAATAATTCTGAATTAGGTAGTACAGGGACTGTGCAAAATGTACGCGCTGTACCTCCCTATTTTTACCAGGGTTGGGTTCAGTGTTTTAACCAAAGGAAAAGGTACTGTGGTCATGTTTGAAACATCTAAACCAGAAATATTTTTCTTGACAATTTATGGTTTCAAAGCAAGTAGCCTGTATGTGCTTCTCATCTGGGAGCCAGAAATTAATTTTAGCAGTTTAACACACAACACTTGCTCTGTTTACACTAATAATTTTAACTCTGCTATCCGAATCACACATTCAGCTTCACAGCTTCTGGTTGTGTTAACATTTTTGCTCTTGTACTTATGAAAAAGTCTTTTCCAGTAGTACTTAAAGACAAAGTAGAATTAAATATTTGTTTATTAAATATATATATATTTATTTATTTAAATATATATATATATATAGCATTTACACAAACACACACACACATATATATAGGCTATTATTACTTGTTTACTGATAAGCTTTTCCTTGAACGGGCAGATCTAATGCCTTCTGACCACTATGCAGTCTTATTTTGGGTCTTGAAGTTCTTCCTTTTTTTTTTTGTGACTGCTTTTGCAGCTGTTAAACTCAATTGATAACTGATAACTCAATTGTGTTTCTATCTTATATTTCTATTTTTTGGTCTTGCTTCTTTACAGTTTTAATTTTCATTCATAACATCTAGATAGAAACCTAGCATTTTGCAAATATCTCCCTATCTCTATAGAACCAATTGCAGCATCCAGCTGCTTCTTTGCCTCTTTCCTATCATACCAATCATTCCGGGTTCATTTTTCTTGGAAGCTGGGGTTCAGTTTCATACCATGCCTCTGTAAGTAATTAATGATACTCTTTGCCATCCTGCCAACAATGCCAATTTGTACATATAGATTTTCAGTCAACTGTGGCTTAGCAACAATTATTATTTATTATTTATTTTATGATAAATCGGGAGACCAAATTATGTGATTCTCAGTGGCACTTAATCAGCCCATTGAACATAATGATCCAATAGGATTTCCTACAATCAAATACAGTGACTTATTTGAAGGCTCAAGAGTGGCAGATTTCACATGTGACTTACTAAAGAGTATTGGAAGGATGTTTCTAAATTCAGTTTCTAAACTTCAGGACTTACCCCCACACCAGTGAGCTACTCACCCTTCCCTTTTGCCAGCTCTTAGTGGATGATCAGGGCATGCACCAAAGAGGGGTCTGCTTTGTTGATGTCTGTCATCAGTGGATCTCTAGATGCCAGATAATGGTTCCAGCCCAGGTAAGATCAAGGATCACAGCCTGCTGCCATCCTGAGAGCTGAAAGGGCTCTTTGCTTAGGACCATTACTTATAGGACTGCGAGGTAATTGAGTCAGAAAACTTTCCATTCTGGCTGCAATCCAAGTGAGGCAACCCTGAAACTTCCACCCAACCATACAGTTCCAGTACTCCCAGGTCATACGGTCCTGATGCCTCTCAGGTCAGTCTAAAATTCAGGGAACAAGGTCAGGGAGTGCCTGAACGTCGCAGCTCACTGCACTTGCACAAAGGCAAAAACATAGCGGATGCATACTCTGAGATCACAGAATGCCCGGGGGTCAGCACCACAGCGCTTATTTAGTCTTAATTCACTTAGCTTTAAAGAGATGTGAAAGCTTAGTCTGTTTGAGCATCTGATAAAAGGCGAGTTTAAGCTTGAGCTGTTTATTTGTAGGATTTTTTTTTTCTGTTATTCAGCATCTGATAAGTCAATATTTTCTTGTCAAGGGTATGTAATTAGTTTTCTTCTTCCTTCTTCTGCCATTTTGGAAATCAGTTCTAAAAGAATATAAATTCTACTGCAGTCTTCATGACATTGAATATTTTGTTATGAGAGAGTAAATCGGCATATCTGAGTGTGAAGCTTGGTGCTCACTGCTTTCCCTTGAACCCAGCTGCACATAGCAGTTCTGCACATTGCTCTCCTGGAACCAGGCACTGTGTGTCACTAACTAACCTTATTCTGTCTTGAGGAGGATTGCAATGTAGAGTCTCAAGACTGTAAGATACTTAAGAGTGTATCTGAAGATAATATAAACCTGATGTTATAATGAGTTTTCTGGTAGCACATGAGCTGTTTTCATTATGCAATTTAAAGGCGTTTGACCTCACATGGCCACACAAGTATCTTCCTTCAGTTGCCCTACTTAAAAGTTTCAATTCTACGTCTTTCAAGAGTAAAGTAGTGGAATAAAAACCACTTCATCATATCCAACGTAGAATTATTTCTACATAATTATTCATATGGTTTAATAATCTGTGTGAGATGCTAGATTTCTCTTATGAAGTGCATCTCTAGTATTCTTAGAAATTTGAACAACCTAGCTATAAATAACATTTCTTTAAAACCAGATCAGACTGCAAATATTTGTGTTGTAATTAAAGGGTATAGAAACGTGGAAGAGAAACTTTTCTCCCTGTGTGTGTGTGCTTGTAGTTAAGGGCATGTTTTGTGGGTTACTGATTACAGACTTGGCAGTCTTAAACCGATAATTGTGCCTTGAGTTGCTACTACTGGAAAAGAAACATTGACAATTTGCTCATTCTGAGGTTAAAGAAAATACACGTGTGAGGAGCGGCTGAGGCCCTGTGTTCGCTCAGCGCAGAGCAGAGGAGCTGAGGGGAGGCCTGATGGCGGCTGCAGCTCCTCACAGGGAGCGGAGGGGCAGCGCTGAGCTCTGCTCTGTGTGACAGCGACAGGGCTGAGGGAACGGCATGGAGCTGTGTGAGGGGAGGGCAGGTGGGAGTTGAAACAGGCTGCCCAGGGCAGTGGGCACGGCCTGAGTGCTGAAGTTCAAGGAGCGTCTGGACAGTGCTCTCAGACATTGGGTTTGGTTTTGGGTGGTGCTGTGCTTTAGGCATCACCTGTCACGTTCATAGAACTCAGGACATTGGCCATTGGCTCTTTTAGGTAGAACTAGATCAACAAGTGGAAGAGGGAAAATAAAGGAATTTAGAGAAAAGATTGTAATTACCTCAGAATGTATAATTATATGATCTTTATTTTCCTTTGTGGTTCATAGTGAACACTTGATATTGAATACCTTGTTCTTACTTCTTTTTTCATGTAAAAAGTTGCACCAGCCAGAATAGTAATTTTGTTGTTTACCCTTCTGCTTATAGATATGTCGTATAAAGGATCATTGCATTGAAATGCCATTCAGAGTGTTCTTAAATTCTCAGCCAGTGCTACTTATTTCAAATGATAAATACATTATGTGATGTGAGAGACATTAAAAAAAAAAAAAAAAAAAAAAAAGCTTCCTGAGTTACAAAAATGAAGATTTTTTTTTCAAGGACCCGAATCATGCTGTGGTGTTTCCCTCAGAAAATGCTATCAGTTGAATTAATTGCTTTTAAATGGACATAGTCTTTTCAGATCGCTATGGATTTCAGTTTAGTTGGAAATAATTATATTCCTAACTGAGTTTTGGCAAACTAAAACAAATACTGTTTAGATCAAAATAGTGTGTCTATGTATCTTTATGCTGTTATATAGCAAAAGATGTGTTTAAAATGTCACTTACAGTTGACAACCCATTAGAGCTTCCCTCTTTCAAAGAAAATCTGTTTTCTGTTGTGGTGTGTTAATCTGGTTCATATTAAAAGAAAAAGGTTCTGCTCAGACACTCGGTAAAAAAGGAATGAGAGAAATCTTAGCTGTTACCATATGCAGTTTTTGGAGCTGAGATTCCCTAGCAGTGTAAGGTGTTCAGATCTAGCTTTCTCCCTTATTCCTCTTGAAGGTTACTACTTGCAAAAGAGGGTTGGCAGAAGGGTGTGCAAGCTTTCTTCTCAGCTGGCTCCATTAGCGCCCAAGTTTACCCAGCCTCCCAGTGAGGATGGGTTACACTAATAGTGCTTGGTGGCATTCTGACCATGAGGATGGCTTCCTTAGTTCCAAATTTGTTACAAGGAGCTATGAAGCACCTGAGGTGCAGTAACATCTAAAGCTGCTGCAGGTCATTCTTCTTGGGGCCAACAGGTTAAAAAAGATACTTTTTTAAAGGGCTTTTATGTCTGCGGTAGTGGTAGATACTATTGGAAGTTCCCAATGTGGTAGAAATGGCTTGGGGCTCCACAGTGGATTGAAGCAAAAGCAAGTGCAAGTTTTGAGAATCTAGGCTTACCATTTGTATACATTTAAAAATTGGTTTGGACAATTCTTTCTGTTATTTTCTGAGAGTATTTGAATTGCTAAAAAAAAAACAAAAAAAAACGTGAATTTTGCTTTGGGGTTTATGATGTCACCAGATAGATATCCTTGAAGGCTGTATGTTCACAGTTTCTTCTAATTTATTCTAGTAAATAGAAATTAATTATAATAAGATCAAACATTCATGACAGTAGATAAAAATGTTTGTTGTTAAACTAGAGCTTCCCATTACTACGGAGACTGACACCCATGAGACATTAATGAACAGATTTAAATAAAAAATACATTTGAAACTAATGGCAGAAGCATTGGGATGGAGTAAAAGTACTCCTAACAATCCTTCTCTGCAGGTGGACAGCTCTGGTGTGTCACATTCTGCACTGAAGCAAGGAATTGCCTCAGCAGGGAAACCAAATTCTTCTCGGCAAGGAGCTACTGGGCGCCATTGCTTTCTGCATGGCAGTGGCTCTGATGAAGCAGGGATGGGGCCAGGAGCAGTGGCATCATATCCTGCAGTTACAGAAGCAGCCCCTCAGGAGCACAGCTCCCAGGACTGCTGCAAACAGAACATGGTGCATCACTAAGTGCGCTGCATCAGTAAGAGGGTGGCATGGCAGTAAGAGCATGGTGAATTAGCAGTGTGGGCTTGCAGCCCAAAGGCCAACAGTACCCTGGGCTGCATCAGAAGAGGGGTGGCAGCAGGAAGATGAAGGTGATTGTTCCCCTCTACTCTGCCCTTGTAAGGCCTGACCAGGAGTAGTGTGTCCAGGCCTGGGGCTCCCAACAGAAGAAGGATGCAGAGCTGTTGGAGTAGGTCCAGGGGAGGGCCACAGGGATGATCAGAGAGCTGGAGCACATATCATGTGAAGAAGAGGTGAGGGAGCTGGGCTTATTTAGCTTGGAGAAGAGAAGACTCCAAGACCTTCCATTACTTGAAAGGAGCTTACAGGCGGGACAGGGACTGAATTTTTGCACAGATATACAGTGATAGGACAAGGGAGAGTGACTTCAAGCTGAAACGGGGTCAACTTACATTAGGTGTTAGGAAGAACTTTCTTACTCAAATGGTGATGAGGAACTTGTATAGGCTTTCCGGAGAGAATGTGGGTGCCCCATCCCTGGAGGCATTCAGGGGCAAGTTGAATGGGTTCTTGGGCAGCCTGATATGGTGGTTGGCAACCCTGCCCATGACAGGGTGGGAGTCAGATGATCTTCAAGATCCCCTCCATCCTAAGCCAGGCTATGTTTCTATGATTTTCTTTATTATGTTCACTCTTAGTGAGTGATTGATCGCTTTTTATTTGTTACACATTTTCCTACTTGATTAGTTATGACTAATTACAGTTGTGCCAAAATACAACTGTTAAATAATCATCTCATAATTGTCTCATTAAATGCAGATAGCTGAATTCCAGTTGTCTTTCACCCTTAGATTTCTAAAGGATGCTAGACAATTAACCTGTAGCACTGAAGTAAGGGACGTTTGGAATGTCATTCAGCAGTGCTGAGACTGCTTTCATTTGGAGTTTTTCTGTCATTGTACTGCTATGTATGGCAGTACCTCGTGGCCTCATCTTGCAGAGAAGGGAGCCTTTTGGCAAAGTATATGCATGGAGTTAAACTCACAAATAGGTCTTTAACTGAGATGTTCTGTAACATACAGAGCTTATTATTTGACTTTTAATTAACATTGCTATATATTGCATGATAAAATCCTATTAAAAAACCCATTTGAAATTATAAAAAAATGAAATTATACAAATGAAATTATTAAAAAAAAATTATAGATCAGGTGCTCCTTTTTGGGTAAGGTTGGTGAGTGTTTTTTTCTTTGAAATGTCATAAAATAGTTTGACCCATTTCCAAGAACAAGATGAATACTGGGGATTGAGCTGGACTGTCCCTACAGTTAACATATTTTGACAGCTGCGGAGTTGAAAGGGGAATTCTTTAATAGTGACAAGAGACAGTCTGTGCCACAATTTCAGAACTGTGTAATACCACAAGAAAGCAGTTGGGAGTGAAGGCTGAAGTTAAAAGTCTCCTGATTGCTTTTCTGAGACATTGTGTGGTAACGTGTATTTTTTCTGCTCGTCTCCCAACAGGTGGCTCACAAGAACTTGTATGACTATTCCTTGTTCATAAAGTTTATGTGGTGGACAGCACTCCTGTGGATCTAAGGGTGCAAATACCTGTGGCTCTGTATAGGGTCATTCTGTACATTCTGACAGTTTCTCTGTCTCTGAGTTTCTTTCTTAGAAAATTATGTTAATCAGTCAAACAGAATAACAACAAAGCAAAACCCATAGAACGTTTTGATGTTGTAAAATAAGGAACTCTGAGACTGAATGGATCCCACCATACAAATGTTTTGTGCAGTTTTCAGTTCTTCCCTTTTGCACCAGTGTTGCTGAACAGATTCAAGCTGTGCAGTACCCTAAGGACTGGGCAGCATCTTGGGCGTATGACTGTTCCTGAAAGCAGTCTCAGAACAAGCCATCAAGTGGCTGCACATGTTCAACTGAGGTCTTGTTCCAAAATATCTTTTCCTATTGGCTCTGAATATGTTAAATTTATTTCACTGCTTGGAAATCTTCTATAAATTTCCTTTTAAGGTGGCTTTACTTGTGTTCTTTAAGCTCAAGATCTTCCTTCAGAATTTAGGAAATAAGAGAAGTACTTTTTGCGGCCTGCTTCACTCTAGGCAGAATAGATTTTGTTGATCTTCAGCCTCTGATCCTTCTTAGTGCCTGCTTCTGGCGTTGCTTTTATTCCTGAGACTATATTTTAGTTTTAATAGCACAGAAGGACTCAGTTCATATCCAGGGAAACATTCTTCCCCCTGAAAGTTTCCCTGATTCAAAGCCTTCCACCTTGCTTCCCCTAGGGTGAGCCATGTCATCTATTATTAGTGCTAAACACTAATGGGCAAAGTTGAAGGTTATGGAAAATCTCGTGGAACAAGTGAATACAGTTCACTGGAAACATGCTTCAAGTCAGTGATTCCAAAGAGCAGAACATTTTAATTGTTTAACAACTGTGACCTATTATTTACACAGCAAAGTGGAAGCAAAAGTTGTATCAGCCCAAGATATTCCAACAAGCATAGACTGATAGTTGGCCAAAATATTCCAGTTCTTTTTGACTACCCTATCCTGAATAGGTGCCGAGTTCTTGAAAGGAAGAGTGCTTGCAGGCTTGTAAAAACTAAATTCAAGACATTACAGATCAGGCTGATGTGCCCTCTGACATACCTTTCTTTAAAGAGAGGTTTTTGACATGATTATATTGACCATGAAGAGAAAACCCAATGAGGTAACATTTCCTCTTGGAAATCTTAATGCTTAATCTTGGAATCCTGTTGATATACTGAAGTGCTTTTGTTTTCTTTGGTTACATGACTTTGAAGAATAAAACTATTCACAGTCTGAAGTAAAACTACTATGCTAGTCCGAAGGTTTGAACTGATGTTGTATTATCTTCTCTTTTTCTACTTTATATATGGAAATAGGTTGATTTCAAGAAGCTGAATGTCCTAGCACATGTATACTCTTTTGAGTACTTCCTATTGTGTGTCTGAATGTCTCATCTTTATAATTGTCTGTTGTCTTTTCCTCTGTCCATTTCCACAGTATCTATTTTGAGCATTTCATTATCATTTGTTACTTATATTAGTTTTATTACTTCAAAGTAAAGGTAACTTCAAAGTAAAGGTAACTATAACAATCACAATGATTAAGCCCTCGGTTTCTAATAAAGTATATCAGTGAAATTTGAAAGATTTTCAACTGTACTTTTATTTTACAGCTTCCAAAACAAAAGAATTTACACGAAACAATGTCTACTAAATGAGCAACTCAATTGAAAACATGGTACAAGTACACTTCATTTAAAATTTAAAAACATAAAATTCAAATGATATTAACAGAACATTTGTGTTGCATAATTATTATGTGGACTAAATTTCCCTTTCAATCCCAAAAAGTGAGGCTCTTAATGGAAAGTGTTTCTTGAGAAGTGGTGCACCACCCTCTGTTCATGTTGTAGTTTGTGTCTCATTCAATCACATTCAGTCATAGGGAAGCATGTAGCTGTCTTCGACTGGATCTGTCCCTGCCTCACATTTGCCATTGACTGTGTTGCAGGCAAGTGTGTGTATTAGCTCCCTAAATACACAAAACAGACTAAGGTAGTGTCTTCAGACAGGTTCCCATGTGTTGTTGCTTTTAGAATATGATGTGACAGCAACCTTGGGGCTTGGCAATATGAGAACTTGCTTTTCCAACAGGGAGCGAGCAGCTACAATACTGAAAAATCCATCTTGAGGATATCTCTAGTTTACATTGGGCAGGTTGGAATGATTGGTTTTATAACTTTGAAACAAAACCTTTGTACTCAGGCTGAGCTTGTATTTGATGTGTATGATATTATGAATTCTAGACCTTCTTTTCCAGTTTAGTCACCTTAGCACTGAAATCTTCCTGTTTGGTTCAGCACATGAATGCTGAGCATAAATTAGGACCTAGATGAATAAATCCTAAAAGCACTTTGTTATAATAGTGCAGTAACAAATTTCATTGAGTGTTTGTACCTCCAGATGGATTACCACCATGAATAATGGATTTTCATTTGTAAGATTTTATTGGCTTGGAATTATAGCGACATTTCAAACCGTATGGCAATGGATTGCCCCAATTTGGGATGAGTGAATCCTGAGGGTATTCCAGGGTTTTTTTTTTATTATATGGATTAATCTCTTGCTGGTGTGTTTTGAGGCTGATAAAAGATTCTATCATTTAGCTATAGCATTTAAAAATGCTTGCAGCTTTTGGTGCTTTTAATGAAAATTTCCTAATAAATCTTCTGGAGGTGCAGTTTGGTCTGGGCCTGTGATATCTTGTTAATGTTTTCATTTGGAAAGAAACTGGTTCTGTCTTCAGAATTTTTTTGAATTTGTAAAATTATTAAATACAGTATGGTATTTTCAGATTATTCATTCCTGTATCAGTTGGAAAGCTTATCAAATACTGAATGCTGTATTTGCATCCAATTTAGATATCTTTAGATTTTTGTGTATGTGTATTTCTATACGTATGCGTATGGCTGCACACACCAATACACTGCGTAAAGAGTGCTAATGTCAATTTACAGGAAAACTGAAGTGATAGCCTAAAAGAAGTAAGCAGGAGAAAATTACTTGAGGTAAAGATGGAACTGGGTGGTATAAATCACCTTATGTTAAGTAATCATAACAGCTTGCAAAGCAGGGGTCTCAGGAGCTGTGCAATCCCACAGTGCTTAATCTAATGGTCAATCAGCTAATGCAGTTACTGTTTAATGTTTAGTTCAAATCAATGGAGCCATCTGGGAACAGCGCATCAGAAAAATTTCATTGCTCAAAGAATCTCTGCCATGTTTATTTTATAAAGATAAATAAACGTACTGATACTTAAAGACATAATTTATAGAGGCCAAGTGTTGTGGCTCATACAGTTTCAGTTTTGTTTGTGTTTTTTACTTTGGAGGGGAAAAAAGCAAACATTTGTGTTTAGAGACTTTGAGAATATCGTGTAAAAAAACTTTCACCCCATTCAAGTCATTGGGTGATTTATATGTACTGTACTCTCTGAAGTATCAGCAAGATAATAGCTATTATTCCCAAAGTTGTGCTTGACTTCACTAATATTACTGATGCATCAGAAATAAGAGAAAATTTGTCAGGGGCTGACATTAAATGAAATAGCTGTGCTAGGCTGAACTGCTTTCAAATTAAAACAAAATATCAACCCATAAGGACAAGAAATGTGCTAAAAAAGATGAAGCTGGATAAAAAAACAGAGCATATTCCTGAAGTAATAACTGTTTCCTTTATACTAGGATTGTACGTGTAGCTGAGTAGAAAAAAAATGCAACCATTCCTTTGTAGTTGGAAGAAAGTTTTACTTGCGTTATATAATGACATGCATTATTCATTTTCTAAGAACTTGATAATTTTGCTAATTAATTATATGAAACAAAGCAGAGTTTTTTTTCAGTAAAAATAAGCTGTTTAAGATGTGGGATTGGTTTGTTTTTGTGACAGTACGTGTGAGCACACTCAACTTGAAATGTAACTTTCTATTTTGATAATTCTTCTTTGAAAGGGGACAGGAAAGAGATGGGTCACACATGGAGTCCAATGTGTCACAGACTGATGCTGTCCTCTCTTGTCATTTCTGTGATGAATGAGCAGTGTCTGACTGATGAAAAATATATGTCTGTCAAGGATGTGTTTAGGCTGATTGATCTAATAAGTCATTTCTTGCTGTCCCGTTATAACCTACAGGCATCTGATTTCTAAGGGCTGTCATTTCATTATACGACACTGCCATTCTATCCTGAATGGGTTGCACAGGAAGAAGTTTGTCAATTTTAAATACTTGCTCTTGTATTCAACTAGGAAGTATTTCTTCTTTCTGATCATATTATCATTAATTATTTCAGTAGCTCCTTGTAAGTCTTGCTAGAGTTAAATGTACGTTAATGCTGTTTATTATCTGTAGTAGCTCCTTGTAAGTCTTGCTAGAGTTAAATGTACGTTAATGCTGTTTATTATCTGTAGATTTCTGATATTTATGTATTAATGGTGTGACAACATTCTTAATTTTAAAAAAATTTGTTTCTGGTGCAGGTAGAAGAGGGCTGGTGGGAAGGTATCCTTAATGGAAAGACGGGCATGTTTCCTTCCAACTTCATAAAGGAACTGTCTGATTCTGATGATGCTGGAATAGCACAGGAAGAGCAAGTAAAGCCAAGTAAGAAAAAGAAGTTATTATTCATGTTCTGTTTGTACATCTGTGTGCTTTCCCAACATATTGAGAGGGTAGTGCATTCTTATCTCTTTCTTGGAAGTATTTTTGAATGCTTTATTCTTCATTTCTATTGTGAAAGTGTCAAGTGATGATGCTAAGTGAGTACTGGCCATGCTACTTGGTTTGTAATGTTGGCGATGCTACTTGAGATGCCTTGAGACTTGCCCAGCTGCAACAGAATGAGGACACGGAGGGCAATGATGATTATCAGCTTTGTCTTTCCAAATGAATTAAGATCTTTTTCTTGTCTCTAGATGTGGAAATTGAGCAAAGTAATCAAACATTTTCAAAGTGGCTACGCTTATTTAAATGAGGGATTAAAGTGCCATTCCTTCTTTAATGACTCCAGTAGACTTAAGGATTCATAATTATTGGTGTGGGACATGCAGCACTTTTTCCCTCCAGGTGCTGAGCATGTTACTATCACCTCCGCCACCCAGTGCCCCAGCAGCCAAAGGGAAAAAGGCCAGAAATGGGACATGGACTTTGTTCTCTCACTTACAGTGGGCCAGTACTGCTGCAGGTGAAAAGCATGTTTGGTAATTAAGTTTGCAACAGTATAAGCATGGTAGTGGGTTGCCCTTTTTATAGCTTTCCTTGAAGAATAATCTGAACCAAAAGTATGCACTTCTGTGAAATGGATATTTGTTGGTCTTCATGTTTTTTTCTATTTTTCAAACAGTCTGTTACATCCTGATTTAGTGATTGATTTGGAATCTTTAGTGAACAGAAAAAAAATCAATTGTATTGGTGTATTTCAGGATAATTCCACATCTACTTGCCAAGTTCTTCTTTACAGTCAATTACTATTTTCAGCAGTGCAGATATTCATTGCCGTGTAGTATTCTTCTGAGATCTTTGCAACAGACAAAATTGGAAGGGCTCCCAAGATCTCTGAAAGCTTCTTTCAGCTCAAGTTTACCAAAGCCTCTATAGCTCACTTTGCCAGTGAGAGCAAAAAGTTATGATGTTTCTTTCTTATTACCTTTTTTATTCTTTTATTTCTCCATTTAAGGCAACTTTATCATCTTTATTCTGTCACACAGAGATAGGATTCTAAGAAAACTGGTGTATACAATGATGAAAATATTTCCTATTGATTTTGTAATAGAGTTCTTATTCATATATAGTGGCACAGGTGACCTAGTTGTGTGGTCAGAGGAGCTGATGGTGTTTACAGGTGATGTTTCTTATCCAAATGAAAATGTGTGTAAAAAAGTTAACGACTGTAGCATGTTGGAAAAGGAAGATGGGCATTAATTGAATCTGCACACTTCAGCAAGATTGCAAGCTGCTGCCTGTAATTCGTATATGCTGTCATGAATTCGTGTCATTATAAAAACAGCAAGTGTTGGAAGAATTAATTGTATAGATGTAGTGTTAGCTCTGCATTCTGTAGTGCTTGGTAGCCTATAAATGAAAAAGGTAAGTGATACTGTTAGGGATTGAATGCCTCGATTCTATCTGTATGAAGGAATAAATATTTCTTCCCCAGGTAGTTTGATAATTGTCTATAATGAGCATCCTAAAAGTGTCTTTTAATAAAAGCACACATTGGAGAGCATAACAGCAGACACAAAGCATTCAGTTGTTCCATCAACCTACCTACCAGCATATACTCAGTTCGTACTGTCAGTTTCGTGTGGTGGTGACTGCCACCTATCACTTGTAGGGCTTGTACTGAGAAGATACCAGCAACAAAGATACTGGTTTTATCTCTTTAACTAAAGTGAAGATTTACCTGAGATTATTTTTCCCCCCTCTTTCATATCTATTTTCTAATGTCATAAACCAGAAGAATTCTGTAAGCCGTCAAAGAGACAAAAAGGGATTCAAGGAAAGTTGGTGTTCTTGTGGGGGCTTTACTACTTTTTTATTTTCATTTATTTTTCTTAAAGTAACACTGCCAATTTAAGAACTGCACTTCTGCATTATGAACTGCAAGAACTGCATAAGAACTGCAAGAACTGCATTAAGAAAAGTAGGGAATTATGCACTAGCTCAGTACTTTCTATATGCTTTATATAATTTTTATAGGTGTTATGCTCATTACACATGGTGCTTTATGGGGCTATATTCAGGTACCCTCTCTGTATTTGAAAATCTCTATAATGAGATTACAAAACTCTGCAAGGTTATACATACGAGTAGGAGTGATAATCTCATTTCAAGCATCTGCGTTTATTTTTAAAACACAGCAAGATAAAAAGCATCTAAACTCTGGAAGATTTGGACATAAGGCAAACATAACTTTCTAGGTAATAACTTGTAAGGATATACATTCATGCTCCTAGATCAACTCCCCGCTCCTTAGTTAAAAGACATGGCAGCACATCAAATCTGCAAGAGCTCCTTTTTTTTTCTTGCAGGAGACATTGCTTGAATCTGTCTCCATCATAGGACTTTATGAGGCAGAAATCTTGAATATGAATTCTGGATTTTTAAGGTTTTTTTCTGGATGAGCACTTGGATCCAAGAGGCTTTACCTGTGCATTGAAACAGACCCTGGGTGGTCACTGCGGTTCTACACAGCTCCTAGAGAGTCCTAAAACAGTTTTGAGTACAGTTCTGCAGTCTTAAGCAGTGGTCTTAAACTCTCAGCATAACTAACAAACTGCAAGGCTTGGTAGAGTAGAATGGGATCTTTGGAGAAGGGGCACTGTGCAAACACAAGCATATTGCTAACTTGGTAGTTTATGTGTTAGTTAAACTTAATGTTTTAATTTCATTTTACTGACCCTCTCTGGAGAGAATCTTTTCGAAAGCACAAACATAATTGTTGATGATCTCAACAGAAGTAATAGAGTGAAGTTGTATAGCTTGGCTTTTTAGGAACAAAGATAATAAACATACACATTTTTCTTCTAGTATGTCCTACAGAGATCTAATGGGGAAAAAGATGCTGTCTGTTTTTTTGTCCGTTTACATTTTACAGCGGATCAAATGCCTAGAATTAATTATCTTGGTTTCTTGGTTTCTTTCCACTTCTACCAATAACCTCAGAAAAATCTTTAGAAAAAAAATCTGTGGTTGTTTTTGTTTTTTTAAATGCCCGGGCTAGTTTTACAAGTGCCTAAATATTTCTGAAAACATATAGTGGGTTTTATTAGCCCATAAACTGAAAGGACCAGGAACTATGCTTTCACGTAGATGGTAGATGCTTAGCAGATTGGAAAGTGAGACTGTTACAAGATCAAAAGATACATACGTACATAATTTAAATATTTTCCCAGCTGTAAGGTCACTTCCATATTTTTTGTTTTCAAAGACATGTTTTAAAATACAATTAGGGCCAGGTTCAAGTACCTTTAGAGGGAGTGTGTTTCTTGTTCTTTAAAGCATCCTCAGCATTGTTTTTCCCCAGGGACAGATACACAGTGTGAACAGCAAGTAGACATAATTTTACTACTACATTAGATGTATGAATTAATTATAAGATTATTTTTGAGATTTCACAGATATCTGGTAGTAATTTTAAGACTATTTTGTGTGTTTTTTGTATTTCAGCAGGCTCTTGAGGTGCAAGAAAGTTGTCATATAATCAAATGAATTACATTTGAAAATCAGAACTTAGTATTGAGATGATATCCAAGGCATTTTAGTATGTCATTACAGCATTTAAATAAGGCCTGTTATGTCTCACTGCCTCACCTGTTCTTCTGTTAAGAAGTTGCCAGGCTCTATCAACGCTGCTTAGAACCTTTCAGTGATGGCCACTGAGAAGTTATGATTGCAGGAGCTAGAATCAATGACAGCAGCTGATGTTTCAGTCAGGCAACCTACTGTATTTTCAATTACAATTTTCTGATTTCTGTTCCTGTCTGTCTGACTCTCTTCACTGTCACGAAGCTTAATATATCTTTCTCTTAGCATTTTCTTAATTGTAGCTTGAATATTTTAATAGCTTTCTTTTAATGGTATCTCGTGTAAGCAAGCTGAGAAAATGAATTTGTGGCGTTTTGGTTTCCTTATTTTTTAAAAATAACACAAGGAAGATATTTTGCTGTTAATTGAACTACAAGCACAAAACAAAGAAACTGCTTTTTACAATATGTAAATAAGTTTAGCTTTTGTTTTCTGAAAAGTCCAACAGAATGACATGCAAGAAAATATCTACATTTTTTGCTTCCAAAATGGGTAGATGCTATATTGAGAAAATTCATGTGCACTATTTTGCTATAAAATTCTACTGAAGGCATTCATTTTTATGATGGTTCACCTAGATATATTGGCAGCAAGCTGACACTGATACATTCTTGGGCTTGCCTGAATACCTTGGGTTAACGTAATAAGAAAGAACAAAACAACTCAGGTGAATTCACTTGAATTTGAGTCAATTGTCAGAACATGAGTTGTCCTGCTATCAAAGAAAAAAAGAAGAAAATCATGCTTTTGATAGAGAGAACTTTATCTTGAATACCTGAATGGGAGGTGGAATTTGGTTTTGTGTATTTATGTGTATGAACATATATATTTGTTAAAGTGTGACAATATAGCCAGTTAAGCCACTGGCTGAAAAACTGCTTTATTCAGGTTTTGGTGTTCAGTTTGGTTAAGCATTGTTTAAGATTAGGCCCTGAGTCAAAAACAATCATATTAAGTCCTCGTGGAAAAATGCAGGATCCTGGTATATTAAAGAAATTTGAGTGTTTCGGTGCCCTCTTTGGATTTCAACTGTGCTTGTTCAATGCATCTTCATCAGGACTGTTAAGCCACTGTGAGTACATCACTGCAGTACTAACTTCTTTCAGGCTTCCCCTGTGCTCCATGAAGAGGCTGAGTAAGGCAGATTGTTTCGTTTGCAAGTTTTGCAACATGGACAACAGATAAAACCTAAGAAAAAATGCATTCTGTTGGACATTGTAAAGAACAACTTCAGCAAAATCATGAGATTCTTTGTCTGATAGACATACAGTAAGAATAATTTAACTTCATGTACAATTGGATACTTTTGTTAATATTCTCATTGTTTTGCTATAATGAGGCTTTAAAATGTTAGAGACTGAAAATACAGATTAAAACCTCTTCCTCTCCCTTCTTTTTACCATTATTCGATCTTTCACCCCCACCCCGCCCCTCCTCTTTTTTTTCCCTCTTTCCTTCTCTTGCTTGCTGTCAGGAAAATCTGCCTTTGAAGGGACAATTCTGTACAGAGTGGCACCGGCAAAGATTGACAGCTACAGACGCTATAACAGTGAGTGTGTTTCAAAATCAACAAGCAATAGCTTTAGTGCTGAGTACATGTTTGGTTTCCCTACACTGCTACTCACTTACGGCTACTTTAATTGTGTACATTTGTCTGTAAGCTAAAGTCAGTTTGCTGCTGATGAGCTGCTTAACCTTAATGCAATGGGAATGCACTCAGTTCTTCTGTGCATGTGTGTGTTACATGTCCATATAATGTACGTGTGTAGCTCACAACAGATTGTGAATTACATGGGATATTTGGATTTGCTATGGATTGGAATAAAGACTATTTAGTCTTATCAGTTTTGCCACCTGAAACATGAAATGGTAATTCACAGTAATGGAATTGGTAATAATCACAAGTCTTTGAATTAAAACTCCATCTGCTCTACAAATAAAGTTCTCATTACGATTGCTAAATTCATTAAATACGCTGTGCCTTTTTTAAGAACAACGTGTTTTTTGTTTTGTTTTAATTTACTGCATGCTCCTCTTTTGGCATTCTGTCTTTGACAGCTATTACTCACAGCATTTTGGTTGATAGATTTGTTCTGCCAAGGAAGTAGGTAAAAGATGAAAAGATACTTTCATCTCGTGTTCAGGTTTTTGCCTTCTGCATTTTGGAAGCATGAAACATATGCTGCTTTTCATATGCTTTTACTACTCAGTTAATACAGAAGAAGAGAGGATGGTGATAATCAGATGCAAGACTGAGGAAGTGAGGAAGATGGAAATCTGTCCTTCCACCTGCTTCCTCATCTAGAAATCTAGCAGAAGGAGATCCTAGTGAGTCACATTCAGTGTGACTGAGTACAAAGCATTCAGTCCTGCCCTCCGGTGCACAGGATGTTGTGCTAACTTTGGCTTCTATTTTCATCACAGACAGCTTTCTGTTCAGATTATCCAAGCTGTACTGCCCTTCCTCTTTTTTTTTTTTTTTGAGTGGGAGCGTTTGCTCTCCTCCCTCTGTGGAATTCTGTTTTACGCATATTCACAGCAGAGTAAAACAGTTGAACTGGTAGTCTTCTGTGCTGATAAGTTTCACTGTATGTTGTTGTTTGAAGAAAAACAGGAGTTTCATATTCTCTCTATCTACCAGAACTCCCCTATTTTCTGCAGCCCTTCTCAATCTTCAAACCAAGCTCTTCCTCTGGGTGAACCAGACTCTGGCTGGTGGCCCTCACTTTTTTTTTGCTGCATCTTACAGTCTTCTTAACTGCTTCACTCAACAAGCATGCTTCTTGCAGGGTTTTAGAGCGCCATGTTCTCAAATCCCCTCTGTTTTTGAGAAGATATCTACCTACCTGGTAAAGATAAGAAGGAACTACAGAGTGAATCTCCAATGTGTTTGACTTGAAATCTAGCTTCAGATCAAATGCTAGCTGTGACTTTGAAGACCTGATTTCACGTTAATCCTTCTGGACAGTGTTGCCCTAACGTTACCTTCCAGAGCTTTCTAGAAACCTACTGTCTGTGCCCTACCCTTCTTCATTTGCAGTCCAGTGGCCTTCCCTTTTTTTCTCCAGTTATGTAGGGTTAGCCTAAGCAAAATCAAGAAGAATTCAGTCACCTTTCCTGTTGTGCTAGAAATGCACTGCATTTCGTTCTTGATAACAGTAGTGCCTGTGGTCTATGCCATGTTGCACAAAATAAATTTTATCAAACATTTTGAAGCATGCATGGCTGGATAGGAATCTGCAGGTATTCTTGTTAACTAGCTGCAAGACAGCTTAACCAGTAGGTTGCCTTGTGCTGCCCTGGACAAACCAGTTTATGAACTTTGTTTTCCAAGCTGACCAAAGATGTCTTGTTTAATACTACTTCCCTTGGCACTTGATTGCAAGTTTTTTCATGCTACTGAGGTATCTTGCTTCCTCAGTAAAACTGCATCTTAGAAGGGCAGAAGTCCAGCTACATTTGTGCTCTGTTTGTTGCTTTCTGGGTTAGAATTGGGGCTGAAATGGATAGTAACCAAAATCAGGTAATCTGGAACAGTTTTAAACAAAGCAAGTGTTGGCATCTCTACTTACACGTATTTCATCTCCTAAACTAACATGCAAAAAGGATGTGTTATTATTCTTCCTATTGCATCTGTTGGCAGCTCTCTTCCTGCATATTCATTTTCTGCTGAGGGAGCAGCCAGCTATTTCTGTTTTGTTATATCTATCGGCCTTATTTTTAGGCAAATGCCCACATACTTATTATGTCTCCAGTGAAAATCATTTGGAGACATCTCATAGGATTGTTTTCATTTAGGAATGTCATTTTAAAACAACCCACAGGTTTCTGATTGCTCCATAAGTTAAGCTTAAGTCAGTACATAGCTTTGGATGACTTATGCCCGAGGGGTGCTTTGATTCGCTGTATTGCATTGCATGAAGCGTTGCTCAACTTCTGAATCAAGCTTAGAGCTTTCACTTTACACACATATGCCTAGTGCTAAAATAATTTATTTTGAAAGCCATTTTGCAAGAAGTTTTGTTACTTAACCAAGGCCTGGAATAGCTAAATGCTGTTGAATTAGTTTGTAGCTGCTTCTAGAGATATTTTCCCTGAAATATGCAAGAATGTCTCCTGCATACACAGCTGGTGTTGCCTTCACAAGCTGACATGGCTTTTCTCATCATTAGGATGCCAAGCCCCACTCAGCAGTAGCTCTAACTCCTTTGGCATTCTGCTCATTAACCTGCTGTCAGAAATTTTTTGCTGCTGCTTACGCTGGATGAACACACAACAACGAATTACTTGTAGTTTTATTGATCGCGGCCCCTCTTCTCTCATCCAAGAGCTTTCTGCCACTCCACAAAAAAAAAGCTTCTTAGATTTCTAAGGGATTTTATTTTTACTGGTTTAATTTTTCTTTCTTCCTTCACTTTCTTTTCCTTTGAAAATGCGACAGCTGAGGAACAAGGCAGATTCAATGCCTGGTTTGACAAATATTTGCCTCTCTTTCCATACACATGGACCCACAATGCTGTCAGTAATAGATATTAGATATAACGGAAGAAGATGAGACAGGATCGTTGAAACAGAAGTATTCGTGAGTAAATCTTAATTGTGTTTTCTATTGCTCGACTACTTTTGTTTTTTTCCTACTTCTTGAGGAACGGTGGCTGGCCAGAGTTCAGAGAAATCAATATGGTTGATATACTATTAACTCCATTTAAAAGTGTCTGATTGAGAGCAATGTTAAACAAGGAACCAGAATGTGCATTTTAAGAGCTCTGAAGAGAATACAGTTAAAATTTTTAATTCGACTTCTAACTTGATGAACTTATCTTAAATGCACAGCTGCTACAATGAAAAAATAACATTTGGGAAAGTACAATATTAAAAAATTGGTGAGGGAAAAATTTTTGATTAAGAAATTTCTTTTTGTTTTCTGGAGAAAAATGTATGGATTCCAAGGGACTGGGGTTGGTGGGTAGAACAATTATGTTGACTGGGGTGAAAATAAATCATTTTAAAGATTCAGACTCCCATCAGCAAGTTATTTTCCATAAGTCTCACAAAAGACCACTTTCTGGTAAGTGTCAGGCAAAGAATTCTTTTGGTGGTGTTCGCTTATCTGTTCTTTTACATGCAATACTCCTGTGTTCCTGTACTTGGTGAGACAGAGTGTGATGGAAAAAAAATGTTCCAAAATGAAGAATATGATAGAACAGCTGTAAATCTTATAAATGAATGATTATTTCTGTTTGCTTTTATGGTCTTTGGGGAAATGGCTGGGGATGAGGTGAAGCCACCAATTTCTGTATTGATGGCTTGTGTTTGTGCTGCAGAAGATGCTTGCACTGCATTGCCCATAATGCATGCTGCTACATGGTGCAGGACACTGCTCCCCTTGTCCCCGCATGATTAATTGTGAAAGCATAAAAATTTTGGGCTGTTTGTTACGTGGCAAGAACTGTTGTGCTAAGAAAAATGAATGTGCTGAAAGGAAATGACTGAATGTTTGGGTTACTAGGTTACATTTCTTCAAAGAGTGTAACTGAAAACAAATAATTACTAATATTGAGATAGTCTGCATCAGCCATTGGTACATGTACAAGGGCTTCTCTAAAGGCAATGCCTTCTATTTTATGATGTTGGCCCATGATGTCAGAGTGGATGGTGGTGGCATGGCAGTAGAGGTTGAATCTTCCCCCCAATATCCCATTAAGTTTTGTAGAATCATAGAGTCATGGAATCCTTAGAGCTGGAAGAGACCTTTAGAGGCCATCTAGTCTGCTGTAAACATCCACAACTAGATCAGGTTGCCCAGGGCCTGATCCAGCTTGTCCTTGAAAGTCTCCAGGAATGGGACATGAACCACATATCTGGGCAACCTGTTTCAGCGCCTCACCACCCTCACTGTAAAAGACTTTATCCATATATCTAACCTAACTCTACCCTCTTTAAGCTTGAAACCATTTCCCCTTGTTCTGTCACCACCGACCCTGCTAAAGAGTCCGTCCATTTCTTTCCTGTAGCTCCCCTTTAGGTGCTGAAAGGCTGCTATCAGGTCATCTGTGAGCCTTCACTTCTCCAGGCTGAACAGCCCCAGCTCTCTCAGCCTGTAGGAGAGGTTCTGTCCCTTAGATCATTTTTGTGGCCCTCCCCAGGATGAGATCCAACAGGTCTATGTCTATGTTTTGTTGCTTTGTGGCAGTAGACACAATGCTGTCTGACATGGAAGTGTGAATGAAGCAAAACTGTAGAATTGAGTTCCTCCACGCAGAAAAAATAGCACCGATTGACATTCATCGATGCATGCTGAACATTTATGGAGACCAACAGTGGATGTGAGCACAACGAGGGGTGGGTGGCGCATTTCATCAATGGTGACAGCATCAGTGGGTCACCTTTGCTGGTGCAGGTTGTTATGAGTGCAGCATGCAGGCTCTTGTTCATTGCTGATGAAAATACATGGCTAACAGTGATGACTGTGTTGAAAAGTAGTGTTTTGGAGATGAGAATTTGCTCTATCAAATACTGTTATTGTGCTGTTTGTTGTTGTTTCCATGGAAATAAATAGGAGGCATTACTTTCGGTGTGGCCTATGTTAAAATCACGCTTGGTTGTAAAGCAAAAATTTTTATTTAGCAACATGGAATTTATTAACCTGTAATTATGGAGGAGCATCACAGCGTTGTTCTATGGTCTTTTTTAAAATCACATTTCCTTTTCTGTTTTTGCTTTTCTTAACTGGCACTACATAATGTTGTTAGAGACGGTTTCAACAAAATACAGGACTTTTATGGACAGCAAGCTGAAGATAAATGCCTGATAGGCTGTATTTGTGTGGTCTCCCTTTGCTTCTGTGTGAAGAAAGGGAAGAAAGATGCTTCCTGTCTTATTTGCTGTGGTTACCATGTATAGCTTCATCTTCTTGATCATTCAGATAGGTCACTCAGTAGCTCCACACCGCCATTCTCTAAATAGAAGGAAAGAACACATTTCCCCTTGCCTTCCTTCCCTTCCATAAAAGGTAGAGAACCCAGTAAGTTTCATTCACACACTTCTTTACTGTATTAAACACAGTTGACAGTGTTTCTCTCTGACTGCCAGACCAAATCAGGAGATTCTTTGCGTAGTCTCAGGTGTGTGTCTGTGAACAGCTGACCTTTACGCGGCTTAACAGAGCTGGTCTAAGAAGAGCTCAGAGAGCCAAAGCATCACTGGCACAGTCATCTTTTCCCCAGTGCCATAGGATGTCTGTAGACAGAACAGTCCAGAAAACAGAACAAAAATTAAATTCATAAATAATGCCTTAAAATAGAAAGCTCCGTAAAACTCACAATGTATTGCATTTTTTCCTGCCTTTTTAAGTCATTTTAAAACAATCCTTTTCCTGCTTTGAATGGAGTTAATTTTATCGCAGCTGTTTATTTTTGTTTTAACAGCTTTAGTTTACACAGCCCTTTATCATCCCCAAATCTCTTTCTGGTTTAGAATCTTGGTTTGATGCCAGCACAGCTCTGTGGACGTTGGTGAATTAAGCCTGATGTTGTGGTCGCTTTTTAATCCCTGTTTGAGCTACTCTGTTTTGGTACATTTCAGAATGTTGCTCTCGAAGGGCCTGTAACTGGCATAGCAGCAGTGTGGTATGTTTGAAATGCCTTGAGAAAGCTAATATCTCTTATATGCCCATAGAGGAAAAATGTGTGTGAAGTGTGAAATACTTTCAGACAGTGTTGTGAGAATTTAATCTTCATGAATACTAAATTATCTCACATTTGTGAGAAGCACGAAGCAACAGAGAATCTCAGAGCTCTGGGTGTTTTTAAATAGCTTTATGCCAGGAGACCCTTGCTTAGTTCCAGCCAACAGTTGAGGGCAGCTGACTCCTGGGAATTTTAACTTGGTGATGTGACCCTTGTTCAGGTTTTGGGGAGCTCGCTGAGATGTGAGTTCTGCATTGCTGTGCTACGTTGTTTAGACTGTGATTTGGAGCATCTTTGTTGAGACAGAAATGGGAGGTGACACCCAAAAAAGACCTGTCTGCCTCCTGAGAAACTACGAAGATCTGGAAAAGTTTCATGCTATTAGAACTGGGGGGGATGGCAAGCATATTAGTATACTAACACCGTGTTGCTTCTCAGCCATTCAAATGCTGACAGAGAGTTGACAGCTTTCTAGAAAATTTGCTCTTTAGTCAGCCTCTGGCTACTTTTTTTAATGTAGCTTTTATCCGGTTCTGAACTATGTGAAGTCCTGAGGAAACTGTCTTCTCAGTTCAGTTCTCAGCAGAGCTGTTTGCAGTAGTGGCGAAAAAGGCCATTAAAATCTGAAGGAAAAAAAGTGTTTATTGGAGAGACAACTTCAGACATTTCTTCCCTATGTAGGCAGGGGTGGGGATGCCAAGACTGCTTTGCTTAGAATAGGAAAAGAGGCTAGTAGGGTTATAGAGGAAATGGTTCCGAGTAGCCACTTCTACCAGTCGCAGATGAGAGACAGCCTTAGAGTCTCTTGAATCCCTTTAAAAATAATAATAATAACAATAATAATAATAATAAAATATAATTAAATAATAATTATATTATTAATTTATTATTATTATTATTATTATTATTATTATTATTATTATTATTATT
>JAPSGF010000025.1:6096686-6265009 GCA_035772895.1 Perdix hodgsoniae
TTTTAAGAATTCTTTTAAGAATTCTTTTAAGAATTCTTGAAGAAGTCCAATCCTGGATAGTTTATGGAACAAATAACTTGTACAGTACTATTTAAATCAAATGTTATATATGTATATATATTCAACAAGTAAATACACCAGCTGTGCAAGAAGCCAGAGAGCCAAAACATCTTTTGCCTTTTTGTTTGTTTCTAAATGCAAACTTTCTTTGATTCTGCATTCATGTTTTGGGTATAGAAAATCTCAGAACAGATCAGTATATGATAATTTTTCTGCTTAGCATTCTTGCTAAAATTCCTGTCCTAACACACAATTCTTGAATTCTTCTCCTTGCAGTACCATGCTGTTTAAACTAATTTTAACATGTGAGTTCCTTGCTTCCTGGATTGTGAATTTGTGCCTTTAGGCCTCAGGACTTGTTAAGGATTCTATGCTTCATCAGAGAAGCATAAAGTAGACCTAGAAGAAGAACGTGTTTTACTGGCTAGTTATCTTCCTTAATAGTGAATTGCCAGGAATACAAGTCTTCCTGAAAGTAAGTTACTGCTCACCAGAAAGACAGAAAGTACTTGCATAGAGACCAATGAAACCAAAAGCTGTGAGCTAAGCCCCAGTGTTATTACTAGGTAGAATTAGCAATTTAGTAGCATAAACTGCTGTGTTTTTCCTGGAAACATATTTAAGCCAATCTGCAGTGTAGGAAGGAAGGTTTAAGTGATTCTGGGGACTCTTTCAATTGGAGGAAACTTCAGTGGGTTACTTCTGCTGCCAGTTACTGCTTGACGTGACTCTGCACCATCCTGTAAAGGGCTGAGACGTCACCATATTGGATCTATGGCCTCTGCTATTCAAGCAGCGGAAATTTTCAGATAAGCACAGATAAATTTTCCTATTCACTGGGAGAAGTAATGCAAATCAGTATGTCAGTTTTGATTTATTATATTCCTAGAGGATTGTGTGCATGGGTGCTTTTCTTATGAGGCTGTCTGTGCTGCAGAAAGATTTAATGCTCAGCAGGGAACATATTATGCAGCTTATTTGATTGCAAATTTGTTTAAACAGCTTTCGGCTTTATATTTCCCTGTTAGGTAATGTAACTTTAGATACCAGTTGCATAATTGGCCTGATATGAGTCATACAGATTTAAGGTACAGTACTCCTGGTCTGACTGACTGTTGGTGTTAAGTGGCTTTATAAAATAGCTGCCCTAGAACTGATTTTAACTCTTTCATTTATTGCATTATCTCGCAAATAATGTGTATATGAGGAAGAAGGATTACCTTGATATTCTAGGAATGACTGTCTTCATGAATGAACTTCTGATGCTGGAGTGTGCATGTTTCGTGAATTGGTATAAGCTCCAACTAGTACACCAATGTGACAAACTGAAGTGCTTTTTAAAACTCCAAAATGAGCGCATGGCACAGAGAACTTCTCTACTTTGGTTCTCACTGTTTGTTTTCCTTTAGAGCTTGGCGGGAGGGCCCTGGTCACAATCTCTTTTGAAAACAGACATTTTTGCACCTAATATTCAATCTTTTATCCCTCTTAGGTCTGAAAGATACTACAGGCTCTGAGAGTGATGGTGGTGACTCTGGCAGCACAAAATCAGAAGGAGCCAATGGAGGCACGACAATCCAACCCAAAAAGGTCAAGGGTGTTGGCTTTGGAGATATCTTCAAAGACAAACCTATAAAGCTACGGCCAAGGTCAATAGAAGTTGAAAATGACTTTCTCCCAGTAGATAAGGTATGTATCATTTCTTAATTCTTTCTTTGGTGTTGCTTTAAAGAAGCTTCCATCCTTAAATTCAAAATTCTGTCATGGGCAAGAACTCTGTGGTCATTACTCCTTAATCTTTCTGTGGACTACTTTCTGTTCTTCTTCTTTTGCTTTTCAACAGAAGGTGAATTCCAGCGACGCTAACTGAGAATTGTTAACTTCGCTTAAAGATCCATTCCTCTGATTGTTCTTCTGTCTAGTAAGAGTGCTATATATATTAGTTTAGACAAGAAGATTAGAGAGACTTGTGCTTTTTTAGATTCGCAATTACTTCATTGTAATAAGAAATAATTGCCAGTTGTTACATAAACTAAACAGGAAATACAGTCATTGTGTCATTGGCTTTCTAAAATGGATATTTTGGAGAATAGCTAAATACCTCAATTTAGAACCGGTTTGTTAATTTAAAAGGTGCTTTTAAAATCCCCTAATCTTTATCTAAAGGAGATAATAAAAGGGAAAATATATATTTTTAAGGTTTATTCTACATGCCCTAAAAAAGAAGTCCTAAGATTAACACTTGTTTTCATTTTCTGACAGATTGAAACAGGCTATCCTTATAGAGAATGTTCTTTGTTCTCTAGTCTCAAAAACTATCACTGCATAAGCCAGAAATAAAGAGAGACTAGAAGAGAGATGTTTCTAATAATTAGGGAAGGTGTTGTTGTTTTTTTTGCTTTTTCAGAATAATTGCATTTATCATTTCAAAGTGTGTTCATTAGGGAAATAAAGCAAGAAAAGCACATTATTTCCTAATGAAGTAAGAATACAAACAACAAAAATAAAACACTTAGCAAATCCTTTCTTGAAGTGAACAACTGGATTGAGATAAAGGTACTAATATCCCAAGAAGTGTTCAGCGGTTTGGACAGCCTGGAATTCTGCTATGGGCATAGTTACATGATGCAATTTGTTAGGAGGTACGACGATTTTAAGAAACTCCTAGGCAGGTGCTGTTGTTCCCTGATGCTGCAGCCTCTCACATTCTGTCCTGTGCTTGTTCATTTGCCTGTAGAACCAGATGCATCAGGAATTACATCTTTTAGCCCTTAAAGCTTCTGGGTTTTAACCTAGATAACCTAAGTACCCTAGTTTATAGTACAGCTCCTATCCCCAGTTCCCTTCTAAGTTATAGTGGTACAGCAGAAAGGGAGGTCAAGCAGAAGCATGGTTGAAACTTCTGAAGTTAGTAACGTTACAGGATAACTGGTAAATATTTTATAGTAGACTGCAATTTGCATTCTATATAGTGAAGAACCTGGATAATCTAAGGGAAAAACCTAGAGTGTATTTCCATTGCTGACTTCTTCAAAGCCTGGCAGTTCTTTACGAACTTTGTGCTTCTAGGCGGATTTACTAATTCTTGCACAGGGCTAGTTAATGTGAAGCAGAAGCAGCTGAGCTATGTTTAAAAGGCACCTTATCAAAGAAGACCACCTGGGACACAAGATAGCAGTAGGCCAGGCCTGGCAGTGCTCATAGAGTGCTAGCTAAGGAGTCTTTTCCTGCCAGATTCAGGGATAGAGGTGGAGAGGTAAGTTCAGCTTTGCATGGAGCCATTGTTTTGTCTTTTTTTAGTGTGTTTATTTGTGACCCTGGTAATCTCCAGTGGTTTAAGTGAGAGTGGGATTTATGAGAGTTTTGTGAAGACACTGGAATAATTTTTCAGGAGAACACACACAAACTCAGTAACAGATTTCTTTTTTATTTTTATTTTTACTTTTTTTTTTTACCTCTTTTTGGGATATGTTTGTTTTCATAATTAGATGGCTGCCTGAGGTCTTGTTCATACAAGTCCCATGTAAGGAAAGTTCCTTTTCTTTTATATATGATGCACTTGAAAGCAGATGGACTTCGTATTACTATATACTTGGCTGTACTTAATTCTTTTCTTTGGACTCAGGACAAAAAGTTCTACAGCTACATATTTTAATATTTTTATTTTCTGTAGCATTCTATTTTAATAATGCTTGACGTGAGTTTTAAGTTCTTAATTTCCTTCTTGTAGCTATGTAAAGGAAATTTGCAGACAATCTCCTAAGATAAACATGCTCAGAATTTACATGTTAATGGTATTTATTATTGGTATGCAACAGAATATTCACTTGTAAGTTGACTGTAGGCAGAACTCAGGTGTTGCTCAAAATCTATTTCTCACAAGTCAGATAAAGGCAGAACAGAACTTTCAAATGATAAGGCTCTGTTTATGCCACGTGAATTATTTCTTGCATCTGCACTACCACCTGCGTGATAGTAATAGTAAATGTGAACTAATTAAAATAAATTTCGTGCCCCTTAAACTCTGGACTCCATTGTTACAGTATGAAGTGCTCACAAAATACAAGCTTGCTGAAGGGAAATTGCTCTGCTTTATTATGACGGGAAATCTTACCTTTGTTTCTCCCGGGGCCAGATAAGCTGTGTAAGCCTATAGGTTCATTGCCCAGCCAGAAATTGAATCCAGAGTATTCAGAAAATGTCCAAACTTTTTCATCCTATGCATAGACATTCCTTCCTATGTCTTTAGATTTCTCCTAAAGTTGGCATGGCTAGTGGAAAATAATATCTTCATCTTTGTAAGTACAATTGCTTATTCATATTCAAGTACGTAGATAAGTAAAAGAAAGATGTTGCTGTTGTTCTTCTTTTTCCTGGGTAGGGTCAGGTTTTGAACCTTTGAACTGGGTTATTGAGATGCTTGCGAACTGTTGACTTTGCCTATTCAGAGCACCAACACCTGATTCACTGACAGAATACTAGATTCTAACTGTGAAACATTAACTTCCCTAAATACTTTTATTCTGACTGAAAGAAATTCCCCCTTGTCACTTCAGTGTTCTTTGCTATTTAATGGTTGCTAAGAGAGAGAATCCCACCTTGTTTATAGCACCAAGAAGGGTCATATTTGGCACAAGACATCTGCATTACGGGGGTCGAAAATGTTGTGATTCATGATGCAGAGTTTTGAATGTAGTGTTTAAAGGGTTTTTTGTCCTGGTATGTATCTTGCTCATTTGCAAGAAGTAGCCTCAGTTTTCCAATATCTTGTAATCTTTATAAGAGTCAGAAACAACACTTTTCTCAATTTCTTCATTTTTTCAAATTTTCTGGAGTTTGAAGATCTTCACATTCTTTGTAGTGGCTCTTCTCTATGTTAGTTTTTGATGGAACATTTTGTATGTCTGTAGTGATACTCTAACCTTTTTGTTTTGAAATATTTCCTAACTACTGTTGAATTTTTTAAGTATCAGGAAATTATAGAATGGATTGTATAATGTGGGATTATTTATAACAAGGTAATTCCCACAGAAGATGTTGGTTCCATTTCCAGAATAAATGTCTCGGTCTCATTTTGTTGGCATTATTACATTCTGTTCTGTCACGTTTTTCTATGTTATGAACCATAAGTTTAGATCATATTTTCACACTAGGGTGATATGAATTATTGTTGTGTTAAGTTGGGAAGGCTTTTACACAAATATTGGCAGGAGTATGAGGACAGAAAGGATTGCTGCCAGCAGAGCAGGAAGAGATTCCATTACGCCTTGCTGTAAATCATCAGTCAGGTTGTTGCGCTCCAAGTGTTAGCCCAGTGCTAACAACATAGAACAGAGTGTCCCTTGTCTTTTAGGGTCATCAGTAAACTCTCTAAGGACAAAATTTAGGAATTTAGGAAGCCCACTGATTTTATTGGTGTGCAGAATTCATTTCTTAGCTGTTCTTCGTTCTAAAAATCAGAAACACATTATCCTAAGGAAATTAATGATGCAGTTGTGGTAGTTTAATGTGAGCCGTCAAAGCTGTTCTTTCATGTGTTTGATTCTGTAAAAACTTTTGCTATGTAGGTTTCTTTTCTGTTTGCATTGATAAATCAACCACTGGCTGTATTTGTTTTCCAGTCAAAGTAGAATCAGATTCCTGAGGCTTGGCTCTGTCAAATTCCCATTAATGATAGGTGTAAGTGAGTTAATTGATTGTGCTGCATGTAACTGAAACTGTAGTTTGCTGACCTGAATTTCTGAAAGAAGTACAGTGTGCTTATAGGCATGTTGTGTCTCCCTAGACAAGGTAGTATTACATTACACTACATTAAAGTTAAAACATAAAAGTCTTATAGACAAATAAAAGCTCACATTTCCTCTTTCTGCTTGTGACAGACATTTACACGTGTTTGTTTACTTAATTTTTTCTTCTTTATTTTGTACTAGATTGTCTAAAACTTGTTTCTCTAGGTTGCACTTTCTTCCAGTGCGTTCTATATATGCTGCCATTGTTCCAATAAGCTATCACATTTTCCTCTCCTGTATCTAAAAATAAATCCCTAGAAGTATAGGAAAATTAATTCAACCGATACATTCCTCTGTCTGAGTTAACTGTGTCAGGTTGGTTAGTGAGCTGAAATCTCGGCTGAAAGAACTAGAAGCCAAAATAGGTGAATATAAATTAAGAAGTCTTTTTTTTTTTTTAATCTTTCTCTGAAAACTGTCCTTGCTTATGAAGAGACTCTTGAGATAATCTCTTGCATTTTCCATTGGAGATATATTCATGTCATATTCATATTGCCTTTTCTTTGGTTTAGATCTCCATAGTGAGCTAGCAGTGGTGAATTTGAGCATAGCTGGATTTCATTAGCAGTGTTCAGTGAGGTCACATTAGTGATTGCCAGAACTGAATGTAAATTATATCCAACCGGCAAACTGGGCAATATTGCAGCCACCATCATGACGTAGTATAAAGGGGAGGCTGTCGTGGCTCTAGATCCAGCAACTAGTTAACTGCTCATTAGGGATTCTTCTCATGGCAAGGCACTACCCAGCAATTTTTATTTCTGCATGTATTTACTGTGCTGAGGAGAGAAGAAATAGAGAAGAAATAATGAAAGTAGACACAGCAGCTAGAAGGGCTAGGAACTGATGCCAATTAATGAATCTACCTGTCCTCTGTGATAAGACAGGAAGCTGTAAATTCAGGGTGCCTATAAGATCTGGGTTTCTATTTTGCGGCCATGACCTAAGGACTCAGAGTCGGTGATAGTGAGGGTTTTTTGGACACATCTTTCCCACACTTGCTATGTCAATTCCTGCCGTGCTGCTTGTGCAAAACATTTCTACCTTTAACTTTCAGTTGTCACTTAAAAATGAAAGGTTTGTGAGATGCAAGTTGGAGGCCTTGCTCGGCCTGTGTTGTGCCTGATCTCAGGGGTACAAGGCTTGCACCCACTGCATGTGCTGGTCTCAAAGATGTGGAAGCCAGTGGTCAAAATCCTGAGATAATTAAAAAATGAATGTGAGCAATAGCACCCATACTGAATATGAACGCTAGTAAAAACTCCCTCTGAGGCAGAGAATGTGCAGAGTGAATATTAACTGTGTGTAGCAGTTTGCACTTGAAAGGACAGGTTTCTGGTGTTCGTTTATTTGGAAACAGCCTTCGGAGATGGCAGCGGTCACAGCGAGCATCAGCAGCGTGTCAGACTGTGTGTAGGAACAGGGGAAGCATTCAGCTGTTTGAGCAGTGTTTGCGTTGAGCTTTGAAGTTGCTGTCTGTGTAGTTTTGCTGCCCTGCCCTTACCACTTAGTTCGGTGACGTCTTGTGAGCCACAAGGTGAGAAGGCCCCAGCCTCTCTGGGGCTGGCCCAAAGGTTCAGCTGCTCACAGCCAGACTTTGTTCCTTCACCAGCAGTGTGACCCGACCCCTCATTCTGTGAGCTCTGTGTGGAAGCATGCTTTATGTTTATTTCATTATGCAGAAATAGCAAAGGGAAAATGATGCACGGTGGATGGTATACTTAAGCTCTTTGGAATATCGTTAGCTTTCTGGGAGTAAGCAATTCAATAAGCAGTAAGAAGGAAGGGTAGTTCTGGCCAGTTCTTGAACTGAGGGGTAGTCGGAAAGCAACGTGCCTCTTGGGGAGGCTGACTGTGACAGTACTCGGTACAAGGGAATGGAAAAGGAAATGGAAAATTGTGTTTAAAGAGAAGAACCAATCTGATAACAGTGGCTGGCAGTGAGTCTCTGCTGAGTCACCAAACTATGATACTTGAGTGAATAGTGTCTCCTGGCCTTCTGTACATACATGCCTGGCATTTCTGGGCTAGCTGCTTTCGTGCTTTGTCACGTTGGTTTGGAGAATGTTCAGACTGCTCAACAGAGCTACCAGATACTGGTGGCAGAGTTCAGCTTTCCCACCACTCTGCAACAGCGGTTTTTGGCAGAAGAAGTTAGCTATGCAGTATTTTGTGCTTCTTGTGACTTTTTAAAGAATTTGTTTTAAATAAAGCATCTTCTGGGCCCTAGATTAATGCAAGATAGCTGTTGTCTGTGCCACAAAACTGCAGTGGCCTTTAGTCAGAAAGGATTTGTCCATGTGTAACGAATGCATCCAGCACATGCATGAAAACTGTTTTCAACTTATGGTCTAACTTGAGTAGCAGCTAAAAATAGAAGTGGAGTAGTATAAAAGTATTGCTAGTACTGGAAGTTGCTCCTAAAGCTGACATGGAGATTATGTTCTGTTCTCCCAGGGAGAGTTCTGGGCTTCTGCCAGAGGGAGCTCCCTTAGAGGCGCTGGCAGGCAGCACTTCTGATTTTTCAGGAATGGTTTTGATTAAGAAATCCTAGGATTCTCTGGGAAAACAGGATGCATAGGTTCAAGCTGTTGCAGTTCTGTTTCGTAATAGGGACAGAGTATAAGTATATGCATTCTACATTGCTGTGAACACAATTGTATGCTGATGACCAGTGGTTTCCTAAATCACAGGAAAGGTCTCATTTTCCATTAAATCTTATCGTTCCCAAGCTTTATATTCCCACAAACATTTCAAAAGAAGAATCATTTAAAAAAAAAAAGCCTCCAAAACCAACAAAGCCGCTGTGATTTAATAGATTAAAACAAAGCTGGTTTGCTGAGGTTCAGAGATATTTGATGGAGACAAAGTCTGAATTTCAGCTTCAGTACAGAGAAAATGCTCAAGAAAGTAATGATACTGACATGCAGCTGTTGGGCTTTAGTTTACAGATTGAACGGTCTAATAGGAATTCTAAAATCTACCCAAGTAAAATCTAAATCTGATCCAAGTTGGTACAAAACGTTTCAATGTGTCTAATCAAGACTTTAGGAATAAATAATTTTCTAAACAGTGTCGTCATATTTCTAGGTAAAATGAAGTTGTTTTCTTGCTTCACACGGCTTGTGTCTGATAAAGCGACTTTGATTTTTAATTGCTGCATCTGAGTAGATAAGTTTTTAAACTTTGACATTTAATCTTAATAGCACTCATGTACTTTAAATGTTAAAGAACAAATACTGCAAAAAAAAAATAATGAAATAACCAATCAGAATTTGGTAATTATGTAAATGACATCCATGTTTGCTGAGGTATTGAAAATATTTATGAATATGTACCAGATTATCTGTAACCTGTAACATTACTGAAAGTAAAATACATACACTCATCTTTTGCTGTCTACTTAGACTCATTAGTTTGTGGATTTCTGCTTAAATGGTTTCCTTTTTTAATTTTCACTAATCAAGACTTATTTTTAAAAGATCATACTTGATCATGCAGCTTATATTTACTTACATTTGATAAAAATATATATATATACACAAATATATCTATATATGCATATCTTAAAAATGTATTATGGATTATTCTTCTCCGTAAACATAAATATCTTTTTTTGTGTGTCTTCTTGAACTGATAATGATGTATTGTACACTTTTATTTGTAATTGGAAAACAGATAACTTCAGGAGGTGGTTGGCTGGCTCATGAGGCATTCAGACTTTTCTGAGTCATTTCTGAACCAGTTTTGCAGCACAGCGCTGGCATATAGGGTGTACTGCAAGAGATGTTACCTTTCCTGTAACCAATCATCTTGGTCTTTTGCTATCTTTAGAATATCCTGCCTTTTTTTTTTTTTTTTTTCCTCCCAGAGGTGTGTATTTGCAGTGGTAGTAGTTCTACTCAGGTAATTTTAATTTCCTTTCAGCTTAATACAATCCTTTCAACCAGGTTGGGATCAAATGCGCATATCAAATCCCCAGAGGATGTCTGATTTCTTTTTTCTCTTTTTAAAAGACATTTTGTAGAGAAAGTTGTATATTCAGCCTAAGTTCTAATACTTCTCTATAGTAACAGATGATACTATATATATCCCAGCTCTACCAATTACATTTTTTTCTTGTTCTTTTTTGTGAGCATCACATTAAACGACTTAATGGCCTCCTCTTTGAAATCTACATACTGCCACAGATCATCATGTCCATCCTTATGCTGTTTCTCAAAATGAAGGAACCATCTTTTTGTTTTATCTATTCAGTGTATGAGTACAGTGGCTTTTTCCTTGTCCCAGAGTTGTTTTGGCACTCCCATTATACTGTCTTTTTAGAGAATGGGTGTGTGTTTATGGAATATGTAGAGCGTATGTATGTTCGCACATTGCAGATGTGCTTGTTTATAAATGCATCAACATTCTTCTGAAGATTACTGAATGGTTTTTAAGGTAAAGAGGAAGCCTGAGTGTGTAGTATGTTGTGGCTTACTTCAACAGAAATATTTGATTTCTTCCAAATTATCTGAGCAGCTCTTGATATGGTTGGTATCCTTCCCTGCCCTTTTACGTTCATTTTAGGTTTGAATGCTTGTGAGGAGGAAGTATTAAGGATTTAAAAGACTTTCATGGAACAGAGCATGACCTTAATGATGTTTCAGTTTCTTGATCATTTTCTTTTAAAAGACAATGCCTGTCAGAAAAGCCTAAGTATGATTTCAACCATTCCCCCTCCCCCTTCCCTCCAATATAGAGAAATATCTACATTCAGAATTTGTCAGAAGCTCACTTTCCTGCAGTCATTTGCAAGACTTATTTTCTGGACTGTTCACAAGAAGTCCATACATCCTCTTTTCACGTTACCTTTCCCAGCTATCAGTCTCATGAAGCCAAGAGAGGAAACTTCTAACTCAAATGTGAGCAGAGGTAGGAAAAGCTCGAGATTTCCTGTGAAATAAACAAGTGGAACCTTTGTTTCCCTGGGATGGCTCGAAGAGTGAGTCAGTGCTAGGGCTGGGCTCCCACCCTTGCTGGGCTGAGCTCATGCAAGGAAGGGGCAGGACTCCAGTGCTCTTCTTGGACACTCCGAGCTGCTGAAAGGCAGCTGGGCTTCACAATGGGAGAGGAGGTATTTCTTTTACAATTAGTTGGATGGTTGTTTTTTTTTTCTATCACTATTTAAAATTCTTTTGTAATATATATATTCTGAAAGCACAGAATTTGACTCCATTGTGGTTCTGCACAGTTTGTAGATGCTGATGCTGGGTAGGTAAAAAGAAAAGAAAGAAAAAGAGTACTGGGGATCCTGAAGTCCATTTCTGTTACAGAGGAAGGTATTAAAATAGGGGGTAACTTTCGTGTGAAAATGAGTTCTGTCCTGGCTTGGTTTAGCTTAAGTTTTTTTTTCCTTTTGGACTGTTTAGCCATTAAGCTGCACAGATGTTTTTTATTATTATTTATTTCTATATGATTTGACTTCAGTTTTCTTACTCTAAAGAGTAATCTAACTTTGCAATTAAGCAAGAATAGTTACACAGTCTTTAGGATATGTTGTTCTTTCAAATATTTACTTACTAAACAAAAATTACCCCCCCTCCCTCCTTTTTCCTTTCCTTCCCCAGTGTTCTAATAAAACCACTTCTTTTTGGCAGAAGGAAAGAGGAGGAGCTTTACTAATTCCTCTTCTGTGTGAGATGACACTTAGGGTCTTTTGTATGAATGACAAAAGCTGATACAAATTATTTTGAAGCAAATCGTATGGGGATAATAACATCTACATGGAAATTATCCCTTCCTTTAAGGAAAACCGGAGTCAACTAAGGTTTGTAAAATCTTACAGAAAGCTGAAGGGAGAGACACCAAGTAAACTGCCCAACTATTTGCAGATTCTCTGGGTACTTTTGGTAGAAGCATTCTCTTTGGTTAGTAACTCAACTCAGTAAAGAGTATACAGGAATGAAGCTACAGTTTTTCTGAGTTGTTTCTCTTAACAGTGTTCCGTGTGTCCTTCTTTCTTTTGCCTAAGAAAAGAAAAAGGTGAAGGAGGAAAAAAAGAGTGGTAAAGAATTACAGAGCAGTCAGACACTCCGGGGGATTGAAAGTCTGCAAGGCAATTTCTAAATTGCCTTTTTGTCTTCTTTTTTGCATGTTTCTATATTAAGTCAATGACATTTGATCTCTATAAAATAGTTCTGAATATATTATTCATAGTATTATTCATAGTATTATTCATTATTGAGCTTATATTATTAAAGTGAGTTGACTAAGCACTTCTAGAAACTTCTCATTCAAACTCAGGGAGGGGGTGATTGGGCTCAGCTCCTGCAGGGAAGTCTCCAGGCAGCACTGCCTGGTAGCCAAGAACAGTGCATTGCTGCCTGGGTTCTGCTGGGTGCTGGGCTACTTGCCATTCCCTGGCCACCCAAAGAGCAGGAGACCTCCACGCATCCAGCTGACAGCTTCTTTAGAAGCAGTCTCTGTACCTAATGCACTTGCTGAAAAGAAAAGCTAAAACATACAATATTAGTCATTTTCCACTTGTGTTTCAAATTGTTGAGCCATATTCAAAGGAAAATAGTTGAAATTCCAGTCTGTTGGAAGAGAACTGAATGGTAATGCTCATGCATTTTGCTTTGTCACTTGGTTCTCTGTATTTTTCTCTGCAAGAACTAAAATAATGCTGTGTCCCTGCTTAGCCTGGGTAAGTTTTGCAGTTGCAGTTGATACAAGGTAGGAAAAAGAAAGAAGGAGAAAAAGGAAAAATAATCCAAAAAGAAGAACTGTATTGTGAAAATGGGAGAGATATTTGCATGATATGTGTGGTGTTTTGTTGTTTTTTTAGTTGAATCTGACAAATACGATGAACATTTACTCGTCAGTTTGGTGTCAGTGTTGTAACTTTCACAGAAGAGCAAAGTAATATTGTTGCTGCTTTTAAAAGGAAGATGCCAAAGAAGAGCCATTCAGTGATTTTTGCTTTCTTAGACTTTTTTTTTTTAAGAAATGCAAGTAGCTCAGCTGCTTCCCTACTGCTGCATGAAGAAGTGTAGATCTGTGTAGCAGTTGTAAGGTTCATTAATTTTTGTAAAAGGGAAGGTTTCGTAACAGCAGTTTCTGTGCTGATGGTACAGTCTGGATCGTGCTGGTTATCAGCTGCAATCTAGACAGGCATGGTTCTCCTGGGAGAGTGCGAAGGGATTTCATTCACTAAGTGCAGCCCGACTGCAGGATCCTTCCCAGAGGAGACAGAAATTAATTGTGATTTGCAACCTGCAAATGGTAAAATTCCTGACAAGGGGTGCCGGGGGACGTTTTACATTTGCATGAACCACAGTCAGTAAAAAGGAAACATGAAAAATAAATAAAGCACCGAAGAAAGAAAATTCGTCTGCTGCAAAAAAAAAAAAAGAATACTTGCTTTCCTTGCAAAAGCACCTCCTACCATCCAGATCTGTGGCTTGAGGAGGAAAGAAAATGAGCTTGTCCCGACTCCTCAATTCCATGTGCATGCTTTCAGTACTTTGGGATGAGGCAGTTGGGAGCATACTGTATGGCTTTCATTGCAATTGTGCTTTATTTTATTCATTTAATTTTATTTCCTAAAGTGTTTTTACTCCTTAGTGATTCTAATATGTCTTTTGTTTGCTCCATTTGTTTCAGCAGCGTCTACCTAATCTAAGCTCTTCCATTAGCTTTCTCAATATTAGCCTTTTTGGAAGGCAGATTTTGAGTTCATTAGCTGTTTGAAACTGGCATAACTGGCAGCATCAAATGTCAGAAGTCCAAATTTAAAAGAAATTGCAATCTTACAAAGTGTGTGAGTTAAGATATATAGGTTTCTTTCCTGTCAGCTCAAACACATGAGAAGAAAACAGCCTATCTGTTGCCTTCCTTGTCCATAATTTAAGATCTGTCAGGATAGCAAGTTACTGAAGCTTTGGAGTCTGAACTTATCTGTTGGTAGAATAGGTACACAGTGGAGAGTAATGATGGAAAAAGCAAGATGTACACTGTTCTGCTTTCCGAGCTACACAGAGTTTTCATGAAGATGACAGTGTGGGTTCCTTCTAACTGGGGATATTCTATGATTTCATCGTTTATATTCATTGAAGCTTTTGTTCCTACACCTCATTTTTATCCAAGAAATTAAAACGAAAGTTTTGCATCTGGTATTTTACCTACTTATTTGTTTGAATGTTATTCGAAATAGCACGTGTTTCTCAAGGGACTTCCACGAGGCTGATGAAGATAGTCTTCATCTGTGTTTTTATGGACTGCTGGTGGTCTGTTAAACACCTGTTAGTTTTTAGTGCCTGGATAGCTGGATGGGACATTTGGCTCAGGTCATTTTTAATGGAGCTTAACAGCTGGAAACAAGAACTACAGTCATTTTCCATTTAAGCAGTTCTGAAATTGCTGAAGAGTTGTTTTGTATTTGCAAATGGGAAGTTAGGAATCTGTGAAACACTCCCTCTAATTAGATGTCTTGCACACTATGAAGATTTGAGTCTCTCCAAAATATAAATTACATGAATGTGAAGGACATAAACAGTTACAGCTCAGCATAAACATCAGTATCATCACTGAGGGAGTAGTGTGAATTCATGCAATGAAATACTGCACCTACTGTGTCTCTGAAGACACCTTAAGTCTATAGCACTTTATCAGAGTAAAATAGGAGGCATTTAAAGCCTTGTCAGGATTACCTGACAGAGCCTGATTTGTTTAGCATGTAGGCGACTTGTTGTATACCCTTCACTGACTGTGTTGTGATGTACTTCTTTCACCTTACGGATCACAAAAAGACTGAGATGTCTAAAGAAAATATGCAATTCTTTATTACTGTGTTGTGGATTTTTCATTACAGTAGCTGTTATTTTTGGTTTTATGATCTCCTAGATTTACAGGAGGTTTCTGGACTCTGGGACCTACAGAAGGGGGACCAGGTTTATATATGCCACAAATCACTTTTTAACTCTGTAATTTCTCAATTGAAAGTGTGCTAGCCTACAAATCGGTGGATTTAAATTAATTAAGAGTTGCTGCTTTGTGGTTTTTAAGAGTTTTCTAATTATTCATTCAAAATATCTTTATTTTCCTTATGGGCCTGTTTTGTCTTTGACTGAAAAAGTTAGTTTGAAAATGTTTGGGGGAACAGAAATGGTGTAAGCCTTTGAAGTTTCTTTTGTGTTATCACTTTGTTTTTATGTCACCTTGCTTTATTTAGATATACTTCCTGAAGTGTACCACATTCAGTATTCCATTTCCATATGTTCAAAGAATGAGGTTTCCAGGATATTAAAAGATCTTGAGACGTTTGTAATTCAGATCATTCCTAGGCTCATATTGTACCTCCAAACAGTTCAATACTGGCAAGCCTGGGGAAATGTTAGAGATCAGGGTAAACTTAGAGAGCTTTTGTGGTGATTGTTCACAGCCTCCAGTGATTTTTCACCTTGCGTTTTATAACGTTAATGGATTTATATTTTTTCCTCTTCAGATCTAGTCATATATTCATTTCACATAAATTTTTGGTCTCTGTAACTTGCTGCAAAAGAATGTCACTCAGCTTGCTTACCTCATGTGGGAAGGAGTGCCTCCCTTTGTTTTGAGTGTTGTACCTGCTAATTTCATCTGATAGCCCTTTATTTCTATTACTGGAAGAGATAATGAGTGAATCCTCCATAACTACCTTCTCAACACCCTCCCTGATTTCTATAGAGACCTTTCCTAATCACCCATATTTATCATCAGGGACAGGATTAGGAATCTGTTTATAGGTTATAGGTTTAATTATTCTTTGCTTTCTGTTTTACAGTTCCTAGGGACTGAGTGAGTTATGTGTGCAAGGGAAGGAGTTGAGAACTGCACACTGCAGTGTTGAATGGACTTATACAGTGTTTTGCTAGCACGCATAATTTCTGATTTTTTCCCCTTTTCTGCAGCATCTGTGAACATGGGGAAAGTAAAGGCTTTGATCCAGATCTTTGAGGGATTGCACTTGTCACTGTGATAAAATCTTGCCTTTAGTTTCCTGTCTTTTAAGCATTTACATATCCAAGTTAATACTTTAAAAATATGATAAATAAATAAATAAGGATGAATAATAAACTCTTCTAAATCTACATTTCAGTTTTGTTTTTTAGTCTGGAGTTAGGTCACGGCTTAAATCTTCTTCAGGGGACAGGCATGGCAACCTTTTTATTTGTATGTTTTAATGAAAACTTCTGTGAATTCATCATGCAAACCTAGAAAACATCATGTTTGATTTTGTAAAAACAACATTGTATTGATGAAACACCAGTATTTATTAATTAGATACAGAGCTTGCTTTTCTCCTGGCACTTAATATGCACAGGCTACACAAATAACAGTGCAGCTGTAAGGGCGTTCTGTTGACTAAATGTAGGTGTCTACAGTGTTGCTAGTACTTAAGGGTCTTTTAAACTAATGAGTGTTAAGTAGGAGAAGACTTTTCTTGTCCCAGAGAAGTCCAGATGAGTTGCATCCTGAAAGTGAAGTTTACCAGTGACAAAGGTAGCCTGCAGTGGCTGACCACGTGTGCGCATCTCTTTCATAGATAATGTTTAAGAAGATGAAAGCCGTCTTAAAAACTGCCTGAAGACTACAACGTTGTTGTTTTACATCTCAGTGACCAAACCAGACGAAGGTCATTGTACTGAGAAGTATATCCAGATCTATAAAGTTGCACCTACTTGTAACAGCAAAAACAGGTTCTGTGTAAAACCCTAAATTTTGAGATTTCCAAACTTTTCAATAGCTAAGGTAAATTATCATTACAATTACAAATAATCACAACTAGTTTATTTAGTAGATGAAATTTAATTGAAACAAGATAAAAATATTGACACCAAATAAAAATTGCATCACCTAGTGCTTGGACCTAAAAACAAACAAATAATAACAACAGAAACACCTCAGAAATTTAAGAAAGACAGGAACTTTCTTGAGAAAGTCCAGTGAAGGGCCACAGAGATGATGATGTGGGGCCTGGAGCATCTTCTGTATGAGGAAAGGCTGAGAGACCTGGGGCTGTTTAGCCTGGAGAAGAGAAGTCTGAGGGGGGATATTATCCATGCTTATATCGACAAGGCAGGTGGATGGGGCCGGGCTCTTTTTAGTGGTAGCCAGTGACAGGACAAAAAGCAATGGGCACACTGAAACATAGGAAATTCCATATGGACGTGAAGAAAAAATTCTTTAGTTTGAAGGTAACAGAGCCCTGGAACAGATGGCTGAGAGAGACTGGGGAGTCTCCTTTTCCAGAGATATCCAAAACCTGCCAGGATGCTTTCCTGTGTAATCTACTCTATGGAACCTGCTTTAGTGGGGGGTTGGACTGGGTGATTTCCAGAGGTCCCTTCTAGCCTCTGTGATTCTGTTCAGAACCACATGAATCATTTTCTGTCTATCCTAGTAATTGATTTTATAGGCCTTCTTTGTATATCATTTCTAAATACTTTTCAACCCAATTAAGTAAAGCTCTGGTAACTTCATTCAGTAAATATTTTAGAAGTTTGTTATTTTGAAAACTATAATAGTTTTTAATCAAAGCAGATGTGACCATTTTTGAAGTATTTACAGCTTTTTGCTCTCATTTTGTTCTTTACCCATGATGTAGTTTATGCAATTTAAATGATGAGAAGAGGCGGTTTTACTTCTTTTGTTAGCTGTAAAAGAATAAAATGCCAGAAGAATAGGCATCAGAAATCAGAAAACAAACCCCAGTAAAATCATGTTTTGTTTTAAAATTTCCCTTATTTGGACACCTTTGTGGTGTTTCCTTCTGTTTGTTTACTTTCCTGCTTTCTTGTCTGTTTAGATTCCAGTGTCCTGACTGTCAGTGCATCCCGGATACAGCAATTGTAAGATGCTGTCACACTCAGTACTCTATTTCTAGGGCACCAAGTGAATTGAGTGTGGTATAATGTAATCATAGTCTGTTTACCATTTTATGGAATGAGAATTAGGGCATAGTAGTACAGTTTGGACTATGATGCTAATTTAGTCGTCCCCCCCCTTTTTTTTCTTTTTTTTTTGCATTCATGAAATAGTGTTTGTAATTGGGGAAAGCCTATCAATTTCCGTGTGAACACTAGAAAACATTTTCCCCAAATACCTTAAGTTTTTTTGCATATGCAGCCTGATCTCAAAAGGCTTTTACATTTGAGCAGGATGTAGTCATTGACTGCATCAGTGTTCCTTTTCTGTAAAGCAGTGCTAGAGCAGTAGCCAGTTCCCAGAAGGGACCAGTGAGCAGTTACAGAACCCCAAATGGCTGTTGATTGCTGGCTAAAAACAGCTTGCCCACTTTGTCAGAACTTATTAGCTGTGTCAAGAGTCATGCTGCTGGCTGAAATTACACTGATTTTTAAGGAGATCTGGTGGGATAAAGTCTTTGCTTTTGTTTCTTTGGTAAGACCAAGATGTTACTGGAAGGGACATTTTTGTTACGAGTTTTGTTGATTTTCACCAGGCAGAGAAGTATTAAGGTACCAGTTCACGTGCCTGTCACAGAAACTAAATGAAAGGTTTTATAACTTTTCATGGGTAAAACTATCAGCTGGGTAGATACAGCCTGCTCAATGCATGCACAGCTAATATGGAGAGCTCCAGCTGCCCAAGCTGCACGCTGTTGACATCACCTATGAAGAAATTCCAACCACAACACAAGGTAATTTCCTTAAACTAGGTTAAGTGAATGAACGAGGCAGGAAACAAGTGTTCATCAAGTCCTCAATTACAAACATGCTGTCACAAGGACAGGCAAGCAAAATAGCTTTTACTCTTCTGAACATCAGCTGAAGCTCATTTATACCAAAGCTTGGATGGGTAGAAAGTTAGCAGGAAGAAGAAGCTATTTAGACAATGAAGTCAGTCAAATGCGTGAGCAGGTGCTTATTCACACTGTCCCTAAAGAATTTTTATTTTCTCCATAAAGGCTTCTTAAAATTCCCATTGCCCTTTTTGAAGTGCTGTGTGGTGACCTTTTAGGAAAATACTTAACTCTGTCCTTTTGGGAAACCCCAGGATAGTGAATACTTGGTCATACTGTCACAGAAAGTATTTCATGTGGAGCTGAAGGTTGGTATCTTGGGGAATAAAAGAGAAATTCCAGACATCTCTCTTATTTTACAGGTCCCTGACAAAGTAAGGGCATTTTGACATCTGAAAGCCTTCTGCTTCTTTTTTGTAATATTAGTGTTCTTTACATTTTTCTGAATTTGGGATAGTCCACGTAGGAAGCATAAAGGACTTGATAATGTACCATAAGCACTTGAAACGTGTGGGGAAAAAAAAAAACCAACAAACCAATTTGACTCCCCCCCCTAAAACACCAATGTTAAATATATTCATTGAGAAGCTTGTTTATATGTAGGTTCATCCATGCCTGGAAGAATCTAGCAGCTGTTTCTATTTCTTTGTGAGAAAAAAGCTCTCAGTTACGAAATGGTGCATCAGGAGTACAATAAAGAATAAAGCTTTTATACTGTTACAATCACTGGCCTTAGATTTGCACGTAAACCTATATATAAAGAAAATTCTGATGCATGTGAACAACATTCAGAAACAGTAGTTGAATGTTAAAGGAAATATTGTGGTCAAAGAAGTGTGGTGCATTTATTCCCCTGACCCAATCTGTGAGGTTTTCTGACACTTCTCGAGATATGTAATCCTACTCTTCCTCTGAATAAAAGCATCAGTGCTTTTTGTTATGTTTTCACTATTCAACCTGACAAATGATATTAAGCTTAAAAGCATCAGTGTTTCCAGCTCATACAGATGAATCCATGAATATCCGATGTCTTCTTTAAGAATATCTTCACAGAGTTTTATTTTAAAATAACAGTCCCAGAATATTTTATCTGGAATGGAGACTTCAATACGCCTTCCAGAATAAATCCTGATGTTGAGCAAACCGTTTCTTTCCCTTTATTACTGGGTAGGTAAGCTGTTTCTAGGAGAAACCCATAGTTTTTAAAAGAGGGTGAAAGGATAAGTATGTTCCTGTAGTACGAAGAAGTATTACAGAATCTTCCATGTCAACCTAGCTGGTGCTTAAGTAACAGTTTGACGTGAATTTTCAGATGAAATCTTCTAGAGATACAGGACCTGCATAACTAAAGTAAATAGACAAGTCAGTTTCCAGCAACAACAATAGAAAACCCTGCAATACAATTTTAAAATACCCTGAAGGAGGAAACTTGCACGCAGGTCTACTTTTCTTCCTGTGGTCAGGGTTGAATAGTACAGCAGGGAAGGGCTGTAATGCCTTCACATGAGAAAAATTCACATATATACTGCCCACTGTGTGCTTTAGTTTTCTGGTGTTGCTCTCTGTCACAAAGATTGCTGATAAGCCAAAGTACATAAATGAAGGGAAATTTAAAAATTTGGGTTATGCTGTGACCTCATCCGAGAGACTTTGTGTACCACCTCAATCATTTCTGTAATCACTGCTAATTCAGTATCAGAGGAAACTGCTCTGCAGTGATAGGGATTTGTAGTGTACCACATCGCCATCAAGGCCTCTGCTATTATACCGAACCTGTGATTTAATGGTTGACTAACCTTCCAAACAGGTTTTTGACTGGCAAGTTGCTGCTTAAATCTCTCTCAACCCTCTGAATATCTGTACACCAGATCACGGTCATTATTCATGCTTTTATCAGCTGCTTCTGCAGCAAGAAGATTCCTCGTCCCCTTTCATCTTTAGGATTTGCTTGCCAGGCGATTAGAGGGATTTGTGTCTGACAGCCACATAATCTAATTACATTTGCCTTGCAGAAATGGTGAGATTAAATTCTGTCCGTGTTGTTGTTACATTCTGGGGTGTGTTGGGGAGTTAACCTGGCCATGGAATCAGGACATCTGAACTCAGTTTCCAATGCATGCTTCTTGTGTGACGGGACCTAAAAGTAATGTAGGTTGAACTTGGCTGACTGCCACCACTTTGAAAGGAGACCTATGGCAGTCAGCATGCTGGAGGAGCATGGAGGGAAAGGAATGTCTCTGAAGCACTAGACCAGGGAAACTAAGGTAGAGGAGAGCCTGATTCTCTCTTTGCTGATTCTGAGAGCTCTTTGCAGCCAAGAATTCAAGATATACAGAGCCAGAGAAAGTGCAGAAATGTGCTTGCATTTGCAGCCTGGTGGTTAGGAAGAATTCTTTCTGGAGGGGGTTGTTATGGGCCTTCTGGTTCATGCTGCAAAGACTGCTTTCTGACCTGCTTCCTCGCTCAAAATAACCAGGAGCATTGTTTGGGTGGTGTTTGATTTTTCTGCTCCCAAGGAGTTACTTGGGAGTGACACTCCCAAGGAGTTTCTCATGCTGATACATCACCTACACTACACTGTATAAGCAGATGAGTGAATGTATTCAAGCATTAAACTTGCATCTACTTCTATAAAATAAAAAGTCATAAATTTCCTTTTACATCGCAGCTTATCTGTTCTATTCAGATAAGCTACTTCCTTCCTCCTTTATCTCTGGATGCTTTTGCTATAGTAACCTGGCTACATTTTAGGTTTCATCCAAAAGGAATTAGGTGCTTTGTTTGTGTGAATGCTTAGAAGCTTCAGATTCTTCCTGCATCTCTTCCAGTGCAGTTTTCATTGCTTTCCAGTTAGATCTCGGAGTCAGCTCTTCATCCTCGTCTTTCTTGGCTTAGTTCCTTCAGCACAGCCAGCCCATGATCCTTCCTTGAATTTTGCTGTCTCCTGATTTGCAGGAGTTGGACATCTCTGGTTGTTTTATTACCTGCCTGATTGCTGCTGCAGACAGTGCTTCTCTCTTATCGTTCCCACCTCAGCAAAGAAGTTAGGAGGTTCTCTAGAGTTTTGTTCTCATTCCCAGCACTTAAAAAACTTAGGATTGTATGGGAGATTGCAATGGGATTACAAGCCCATCATAATTTCAGTTGTTTCTATTGCCACTTGCAAGTTAAGTAGCAACAAGACACTTGTGGGTATTGCAATTTGTAGTTTGTCTTGCTTGTCAACACACATTTGATGACTGTCTTGTGCACAACTCTCCAAACTGCCTCTCTTCCAGCTGCACTTTCTTTTGCCAGCCAGAAGCACCTATGCTTGTTCCTTTCATAGAAAAGTTTTGGCACAGCATAAAAAATGACTGATATGGAGCTCTTCTTATTTTTGGTGTACACTGAAACTTTTCAGCTATTTAAACTGCTGTATTCCTATTTCTTCTCATATTGGCCAGTGTTTTCTTCATGGTCACCAGTGTTTTCAAGACTAAGTATTAGCTGTCTTGCCTCTAACTTTGAAAGCCACTGCAATATGGAGTACTTTTTCTTGTGTTTATACATAGCATAATAGAAAAGGATGCTGAACTATAGCTAGGGCTTATAAGTTCTCATATAAACAAAAAATAATTTCACTTATATTGTCAACTACGTGTAATCTGGGTTTACAAGTTAGATAGCTTTCCTGATAGGAAGAGAGAAGGTGGCATACATGTAAGTTGGTTAAGATGCCTGAAGATGAATATCAACAATTCTGTTGCATTGTGAGCAGGTAATGTTTTCTACTGTTCTTTCAGAGTAGCTGAGGTTGATAATTGATAATTATAATAATCCTCTGTAAAATAGTTATTTTTGCTTAAAGCAAACAAAAATGTGGAACATATAAAGAGATGTCAACTTAAAAGTCACATTCAGTGTGGAATGACTGAAATGAGTACTCCTGGTATGGAAAGAAATCAAGGGATTTTTTTTTCAGTTCTTTCAATTTTACTTTTGGCACCGAATCCACAAATGAAACTTCTGTGACTTTACCCTAATGCTGTTAAGGAGTTAAAGGTTAAAAATATTAGTAAGGAAAATTTCAAGGGAGGATTTGAGGTTATTATGGGTCTTATATTGTTGTTTAAAAAAAAAGCAGCAAAGAACTAACAAATATCCTACGAACAAATCTCTGTACAGTTCAGTTTGCTCCTGTTTCTTTTCTGTCTCTTTTCTATTCCTATATTTTGCATTTCCATTAAATTTTTTTTGTTATCTGAATTCTAATTGAACCTGCAGATTTTAAAGGAGAATAACTTTTTTTTTTTCAGAGCGTTGGGAAGAAGGTACCTCCAGCCACAGCAACTCAGGAGCCAACAAAAACAGAAGTGGACAGCAGAACAAAAAGTAGGTTTCATAGCTTTTACTTCTTTGCTTTGTGTTATTGAGCCTCTTAAAAGCTAACTGAGCATTTTTTCTGGTTTTGGCTAGAAGAGTAGTATCCTGTATGTATGAAAAGCAAGAATACAGGTGGATATATTTAGGACGAACTTTGAGTAGGTGGTACACAGACAGAATGTTTTGTTTCATAGAACTGTCTGAATTGTTTCTGCTTTGATAATCCTACCTTGAGTTCCCTGCCATTGAAATCAAATTAAATTACATGATCAGCTTTTAGCCTGGAGGGTACTTTGGAACATGTCAGAGTTTAGTTAAGATCCAAATTCAGTGTCATAACTTGTAGGTAGGTCATAGAAAAATATCTCTAGTTCTGAACACTCTTACTTTTTCCTCTTTTTTCTTTGTTTCTGTAGCAGACATATTTGTGTGGGTGGTACAGAGTCAGTGAACTTCGGTTTCATTTGGTTGTTCAGATGCTTAGTAGAGCAAAAAGGAATAATTAAATCTTTTAGGAAGGTCTCAGTGCAGTTCTAAGAGAATTCTAAATCCTTTGTTTTAACTCATATGAAGTTACAGCTAAACGTTATAGATACTTGTAGGAAACAATAAGAAGGAAAAGAACATATCCATATTTTGAAAATAAATGGATTAAAATATAAGATAATGAGTTTTTAAGTCCATCCCTGATGTGTTTGCCCTTTTAGATAGTTAACAGATAGTGTTTTGTCTCAGAACTGAAATGCCATCAGAGGAAGGCAAGGACAAGGAGTAGCAGGAAAATAGAGGCTATCTGGCAGAAGTGTACAGGAAAGACCACATGCTATCAGCTCAGAATTGCAAAAGCAGCTTGAAACAGCTTAGTGAGTTACTATTACTGTTCATTAACTGGACCATGGTAATTGACTTTCTGCATCCTCTTATCTTGTTCCACTTGTGAAGTAAGGCTGTTAATGTGAAGTACTGCAATAACTCATTTGCCTGGAGGAAGTGAGAGTTTTAAATATTGACAGTGTGCAAACTGGTACTGTAGAGCAGGGCTTCAGAATGAATGTGCTTTGGAATTACCTTTCCCAGCCTGCAGCTTGATAAGATTAAGCTGGCCTGCAGGTAGGTGTCATCTGAAAGGGTGCTCCCATGGCTTTCCCACCTGCAGCAGCAATGCTTGCACATTGAGCCAGACAAAGAAATGCTCAATACCTTTCTCTACCCTAACTCATGTTCTTTTTGGCAGCTCAAACTGGTTACAAAATCATACCCCATGATACTGAAGCTTCATGCTTGTACCACATATAAACAAATGTGAAAGCCTCCAACAAGGGCTGGAGAACTCTACTTTCCACAATGACACACTGTACCCCTCCCTCTTAGCTTTTTTCACTTTTGCCTGGAATGGCAGGGTGCCAGCTGTCCTTGGAGCCTTGGATTGCTAAACTGAACAAGGTACTGTGCCGTTTTCCAAAGGTGTAGTTTGAAATGCAAGCTTAGTATGGAGAGGGAGTTCTTGGGTATGTGATTTGGATTCCCTTGTGATTGCTGCCAGAGATGTACGCTTGAAGCAAGAGAAATTGCATTGGTAGAGTAGTAATATGTTTTTTCATTTTCCTCCTGTTTCTTTTCATGACTGATGCTGTTGTTCCTTATTCTGTACTGGACAAAAAAAGCGCTTGCACTATGGACTAGCCTACTGAGCCAGGAAAAAGTGAGCAGCACCACCTTCCTTTTCTGCACAGGGGGCTACATTGAGGAGTGCTGGTTGCTGACTTCACTCACATCTTGATAAATGAGCCTGCTTTTTTTCCTATACCTGTCCCAGTGAGATGAGGGAGTGGTTGGCACTTGAATGTGCATGCCATTTGCTTCCTGGTATGCACAAGATGGCCCAAGTTTTGCAGTAGGATGAGCTGGTCAGAGCAAAGATAACTCTGTTCCATAAGTGCATCTCCAGGAGTCTGCTATGTGAATTTCCTTAATAAATGACCTTAAGATTTTGTGAAGTTTTTAAGTTCTTTACTATGAGAATGGTGAGGTGCTGGAACAGGCTGCCCAGAGAGGTTGTGGATGCAGTGTTCCTGGAGATGTTCAAGGCCAGGTTAGATGGGGCCCTGGGCAGCCTGGTCTAATATTAAATAGGGAGGTTGGTGGCCCTGCATGTGGCAGGGGGGTTGGAGCTTCATGATCCTGGAGGTCCTTTCCAACCCTGGCCATTCTGTGATTCTGCGATTCTGTGAAGTAAATAGCTGATCATTATCAAAATCAAAGAGAAGAAACAATGGCTTTTGCTCAAACACACAGTACAGTAAAAGCACAAAGACTTAGAGAGCTCTAGAAATATCACTAACTTTTTAGGAATAAAAGAATGCATCTTTGAATAGAAGAGGGAAGAACTGTTTGTTTTAAATTTGTGTCTGCATAGTCTTCTAGGGGAATAAATCTGCTGTTGAATTTTCAACTGTTTTATGTGTGGCTCAGACTTATGTGTATTTATACTCCTGTATAAGTATAAATATAAAAACCTCTGGGGTGAGATTATTTATCTTATTATTTATTTTGCAATGAAATAGCTTGCCTTTACTTTAAGCATCTTGCAGTGGAAAGGCTGTTTTGTAGATAATGCATATCAATTTTCAAGTAGCTCTGCTGGATTTTGGAATTCAGCAAAGCAAAAGTATTCACAGTGACTGACAGAACCATTACAGCTTACTGAGACTGCAGAAATGGAGTGTAAGTGCACAGACAGCAAAAAAGCAAAGACAGTGAGTCAAAAAGTGCATTGACCGTGATACTTAATTTGATTACTCCACTCACTGATTATTTGCAGTTTGTGTTAACCTATTGCATAATAGGAATACCAAAATCCTAGCAAGCACTAAGCTTCTTGTATGACGATAGCAAGAGTATGAAGAGTTGCTGAATCTGAATTAATGAGGCCCTAATTAGTTCCGGATATTTTTGTTTTGTTTTGTTTAATGAGGTGGTGTTTTGATCCTTTGAGTCTGTTGCAGTTCCATGAAATTATTTTTTTAGTGCTATCCATTTATGAGTCTTGAAGGCAGTGATTAATGATAAAGCCAAATTCTGCTGAGTGCGTTGTTGGTTTTTTTTTCCCATCTGTTTTATGTTTTTGGTAACAATTATGTAATTTTTCCCTAGACATTGTAGATATTGTTCAATTTCAGAAAGCCGTTATTTGAGCAGTAGTTAAAAAGAGGAAGCTTACGCCCAAAGATAACTAAATTAATGCTGCTAGTTTTCTTACTTACTATTTCTGCATGATTTAGACTTTGTGGAGGGAGAAATAATTAAGCCTCAAAAATCAACTATATCAGATGATTGCTTGCTTTACTAAAAACTAGCTATCAATTTCTGAAAAGTCAGACAGGTAAATTCAGAGCCCGGTAGTTAGATTATCTGAGATAGAGCAGATTTTCCCTTGAGGCAGAACAGATGTTGCCTAACAATAAGGAAAGAGCAGCAGAAGTAAGCAGAGGAACCTATGTCAATCCTAGCCTAAGAAAAGCAAATTCCAGAGTGAGTATCCCCTGTGTAATTTAAGTGAAAAGGTATGTATGTCTGAGGACCATGGTCTCGAATGTCTCAACTCATTCTAAGAGTCTGGCAGGTAGAACAAATAGAAGAGTCACCCTTTTAAAATGTGCAGATTCTGCTGATGCAGTAAATTCAGTTTGCCCAGTTCTGGTTTGGACAGTACAATATTTAACCAGTCTCTCAAAATAAATGTACATCAAGCCACTGCATTCTGTGGGTGAAATACAGTGCTTGTGACAGCCTAGATAATGCAGCAGCTGTATTCTGTAGGAAGGCCATCTGTTGCTGCCTTTTTCCCTCTTGGCGGAAATGTTTTTCTGGAGGCTTAAGGCTGTCTCAAATAGCCTATATTTTGAATGCAGGGCAGACTGTGGGTCATAAGGTGTTAAAAGAAGATGCATGTTAACTATCCCCCTAAATCATCCGGTTCTTATTAGAGGATAGCCTTATTTATTGTCTGGGGTAGTCTTGAGACTATTTCCTCAATGTAGCACAGGCAGTGGCGAGCAGCTTGTTATAAATATCTAGTTCCTTGCTGGTATTTATTCTTGCAGCTTTTGACTGATGAGGATGATTCTGGGAAACTCTTGGGGCTCTGTCAGAGAATCTAGCAATGCCTTCGTTCTTCATTTCGAAGGATTGGATTGCAGGGGTTGTGGGCAGAGAAAATAAAATGCTTGTTGCTGTGTCATCATTGTTCCTAGTCTAGCTGAAACCCTGTGGTTCAAAAATCATGGAAGGTACTCGGGGATGCATATTTTTTAATGGTATTGTACCTAGCCTTTGCTCTTTCAGCTTAGAATATATAAGGCAAGAAACTGAACATCTTGCATTAGATCCAACTTGTTTGAGTTTCAAGACATATGGTAAGGTTCATCTGCTCACTCAATCCCCTGAGAAATGTCCATTGTATATGACAGGTTGTTTTCCTTTGCTTGGGAGCAGCTGCAAGTACACAAGCAGAGACTGTGATCTGAAAGAGTAAATTGTTGAATTACTAAATGAGGACTGAAAAGCTCGTGAATATCATGTTTTTCTCCTCCCTTAGTGTTTCCAAGATGTCTACTGCTGGGCTGATGGAGAGGTATATTTTTAAAACATATCTTCAGGTCAGAGGAAAGAAAGGGAGGCTTCTGGAAGAACCATCTGTGATTTATAAACCCAGCCTTGGATATCAAATGTAAAAATGAGATTTATCACCCACAGTTAAGGGATGCTTAATAGTGGTATCTTAGTCTGAAGCTTTAATTTGGCTTAAACCTATTTACCATGCTTGTAATTGGATATGTTGCTTTGACCTTTTTTTTTCCTACTTAGAAAAAGCCCAAATTCAGCAAGTTACTGTGTGCTCTCTTCTGTGCTGTGTTTGAATTTAGTATTGCCTTTTATCTTTTTTTTTTTCCTTCCTATCTAAACATAACTGGAAATTATGTACTATCATTTTGCTATATTGTGCTCTGCTGAGTAAGGACAATTCTAGTACATAAGTTACATGTCTTATTAGATTTTTTTCTTCTTTTATTAATCTGAATTTGGAGGTTCAGTACTACTTTGAGTCCTGTTTGACTTTGGTTTTGCTTGCTTAAGTCATGCTAGACAACCTTTTTCAGAAGAGAAGATTGAAAGCTGACTTTATCCAATCACTTACATCGTCCCAAATCCAGCAGTGTTTTTGAGACCTGGCTCTGTTGTGGTGTGATCCAGAGGGTCCTCACTGGGCAGAGGAACATATTGATTTAGTGTATGTCGATGTGAATCACACTGAAGAAATCCAACCTCATAATGTACATAAACCACGACTTTTTTTCCATGCCAGTGCCTTCATCCTGAGTTCTTGTCCCAGCCTCGGTTCTCTCTCATGCCTATCACAAAAATGTCTCCTAGCTCTTTGTGCAGTGCATCTACATTTGCCTTTGCTCACAATGTGTTTTTTTTTCCATTTTCTTTTTTCTGATAGGTCATTTTTTCTAGCTTAATTCCTTATTTCTCTGCTATCCAAATATAAAAAAAGAAAAAAAAAAAGAAAAAGTCAAGAGTTGATGTGGAGGGCAGAGAGGTCATGCAATAACTGAGTTATTGATATCAGATATACAAGGTGAAGATTCATAGCAGTTGCCTATATATGAAAGACTAGGAGTTTTTCAGTTAGTCTAGCTGGTTCTGACAGCTATTGACTGTGGGATCCACGTTGGCGCATACTTTAAGAGGAGTATTTAAAAAAAGAAGAAAGAGAGCAATTAATTACCTGATTATCAACAGACATTTTTCAACAGTAAAACCACAGCTTTCTGTCCACTCTGTTGATCAAGGTCTTCATCCTTATTCAAATGTACATCCTTAGACAGTAAGGAGGAACTGATGAAGATTAGCCCATTATGGGATTCAAGAGACACAAATACCAGACTATTGCTGTTGAAAATGTTCTTCAACTTCAGGTGCATAGAATTCATTCACACCTTGGGTGAGAGCTGACCACTTTCAGGATAGTATCATTTCTGTGCTTTACTGGCTGCTTTCTGTTGGTTAGTCATTCGTTCTGCTTGACTTCCCTCCTAATGTGGAGCTTATAGTTAGTCCATGAAGGAACATTGTATCATAGATGCAGTGTTACTGTACTGTCCAAAAGACAGGGCAGTGTGCAGATAAAACATCCCAACTGAGTCCACAAAGAAAGATCCAAAGCCTTTATCCATATCACAGTGAACTAGCAATTAGGCATCCCTTCCATTTTCTGAAATGAGTTGTGATGTAGTGGTTAGAGGCCATCAAAACTGAGACATTTGTGTGAGCTTAACTCTTCTACAAAGTAACGTGTGCTTTGTACAAAAGGTCCAGTAATTCCTGTGAGCATTTCTTTGGTCTTTTTAAGCCTGCTGTCTTAGAATATCGCATTATATCCATTATTTAATAGCTGGAATGCACATTCACTTTCTATTTGTTAGACACGTTGATGTAGGTGTATTTGTCTGTTGCACAGCAACGTGTTGTAACCTCTTTTCGTGACAGCTGCTTTTTAAGATTTCTGAATGGAAATGCTGGCTCCTGTATTTTCTAGATGAAAGTTGATGCCTTTATTTACAGAACAGAAAGGGAAGAGGAAATGTTAAACTAATATTCAAGTCTTCCTTTGTGCTGACTATACAGAGGATTTAGTTATGAATGTCTTTACAGTTATTAGTGTATTATTTCTTTTTTTTTTTTATCATTGATATTGAATCAGAAATGCTTCCTTTCTTGCACACCAGGGATAGATAAGCTTTGTTAGCCTACTAGGTCCTTTATGCTTCCAATTTACATTGGCTGTTTGAGGGCTACACCCGTGGCAGTACTGCAGCAAGTGTCAGACACAGGTCTGACACCTCCAAGGAAAATTGTTTGTGGCAGGTTGCAGTCAGGAGAAATTCTATTTGACATAATCATGAATCCAACCACTGATCAAGCAGGGGCACCCAGAGCAGGGTGCCCAGGACCAACCAGATGAATTTTAAAGATCAACGGGGAGGAAGATAATGGGAAATAATGGTCCTAGGGACTGTAGAACTGACTCCATGGTCGACATGTATGGGAATTCTCATCAGTGTAGAGTTCTTTAAATATTTCATAGAATTTATGAAGTTCTATAATGCAAAAAGGAAAATGGCAAGAAAATGAAACAGCATGCACAGACAGTTTTGGATCATTTTATGAAGATTTTCACCCTTGGATAAGCAGTTTTTATAAAATGATTTATCACATTGAATATTCTTCTTTCAGCCAAGGAGTATTGCAAAGTGATATTTCCATACGAAGCACAGAATGATGATGAACTCACAATCCGAGAAGGTGATGTCGTCACACTTATCAGTAAGGTAAAAGCAATATTTTTATCCTATAAACAGGGATCCAGTTTTTAAAATAGTCATAATTTGATGACCATAAAATCCACACTTGTACCATCTTAAAATAATGCTATTTATACCAGTGAAACATTAAATGAACTTCAGAAAGATCTGCACATTGCCCTTCTTGTTGTGCTTCAGAGCCTTATTATGATAAGGTTAAGAACAGCAAACAGAAAACTCCTGAGTTTACTAGTTCATATAATTTTAACTTGAATATATTAACAGATTACATAAATTCTAAATTGGTTCTTACAACTAACATGAAATGCTAGGGAATAAAACAGAAGACTCAAGAAAGCAGCAGAATTGAATATCACTGTTAGGTTTGTGTGTTGTCTTTATTGTAGGAATTGTGAATTAGAATTTTTGGGTATGGTGGAGACAGTATGCCTAAGTTGGTTTAATGAACACTTAATTAAAATGTAGTCACCCTTAGCACCACAGTGAAGCAGAAAACATGCAATAGTGATAACTGAAATGAAATAATTTAAGATCCCAATTCTATAAATGATGGGTTTCATAAGAAATTGTTAGCAATTTTGCACCTGGGGAAATAAAAAGCCTTGAGAAATACATCTGTGACAGTGTTCACTCTATACTAAGCTGTTTACAGAGGAAATCATATTTGTCCTGAAGAATATATATATAACCAAGCAAAAATAGCAAGATGTTTGTAGGAAAAAAAATTGAAAATTTAAAAGAACTTGCCTGCATGAAATATCTCTTAGTGGCTACTTATGTCTAAAAGTATCAACATCTTTCTTACAAACGTCATTGCAGTGACATTCACTTAGATGGAAAGGGTAGGCCTTCACACTGAGAAACTCTCATGTTTCTGCAGAGTGGATGTATGTCTGTGTGCTTGTATTTCTCATCTGCTTTTTTCCATTGCCATTTTTTTCACTCAAGTGTTTATTAGGATGACAAAAAATGTACAGCAGCCAAATGAGTCTGGTCTAGCTGTCCTTAAATTCCAGTATTCTACGTCAGATTTTGTTATTTAATAATGCAGCTAGAAATGCTGTGGTCAGTCTGAATATTGAACACCAGGATTCATTCCATGTGCAAAGTGATTTGATACTTTTAGTTATAAAAATGTCATCTCCTTTGTTTCACATAGAATAAAGGTAATTAAAATGAGTCGGTTTTGTGTGTAAAGCTGTTGTTTCTAGTGCCTGATATTTTATTATTTCATTTTCCTTTTACTTTTTGTCATGCTTCCAATCAATGTAGCCCTTGCCCCCACTGAGTTTTAAGCTTATCTTTAAAGTTGTTTAGCTTTGCATGATTTAAGATGTTCTGATGTAATAATTTAACAGTGTCTCTGGGCACAGAAATGGCTTTTAAAAAGTTGTTCCTGTCCACTTTACACTTTATTGATCTGGCTGATTTAATTCCCAGGGATGGCTGGTCTCCAGGTGGAGCAGTGTTCTTCACTGCGCTCAGATAAAGAGACAATTGCTTTACTGCATTTTCAATGGAGGATTCTGTTCGCTTACTTTTTCCCATTCTCTTCTCGCTACCTCTGTCCCATCAGTGGAAACTTATTGGTCTTTCATGGTAACTGAGCTGATTATTTGACTGAGTTGATGAGTACATTTTTTAGTATATCCTCCTGTCCTTTAACTCTACAAATCTGATTGTTTCAAGCCACTGCAGTTATTTTTCTTCCCTCTTTTCTGTGATATGTCACATGTCCATGAACAGTTACATAAAACCATGCCTCTAGAGAGTGGGGGATCTCAATGCAAGAAGGCTTGTGTTTCTCCTTGGGTACTTTTTTATGCTTCGTCTGATCTAATCTGAGATATCAAGGATGCAGTGTTTAACAAGCAGACACTTTGCAGACTCTTTTGTGGTTTGCAGACCTTGTTGGTTTTTTTTTTGTTTTTGTTTTCCCCATCTATTTTTAATGCATAATTTAAAAAAACTGAATTTGGAATTGAGGCCTTTGCCATACAGTTCTGAAAACAATCGGTTCTCCTCTGCGCTCTTACCATTGAAAACAGTAATTTTATTTTAGTCCAGAGCTTCTCAACCAGGTGTCACAACATTTTTATTTCAGTCATCAGCAATAAAGACAACTTCACCTTTCTGCCCAGAAGTGGCTTCTGCCAGAGAGCTGCCTCTTACCCAGAGCTCAGAGCCTCATGCCTAGAGCATCTTTTCGTAACCAGAGTTAGAGATCCACACTGATCAAGAGGAACTAAACAGAAGTGTATGGGAGCACCTCAGAAACTATTACCATGGTTTTACATTGCCATCAGATGACAGAGTTTCTCTTGATGTAATTGGAAGAAAGAAATTTACACTGTTTGCTTCGTATGGTAGACAACATTAGACAAAGTTTATCCTTTCCATTTACTTAGATCACAGAGAGAAGATTGTTCATTTTAAAGAAATCAATGGGAGTAGTACTTCCTAAAGCCCCAGGTGCATTGTCATTTTGGTGAGATCACTAAAACCAGAAAGTGGTAAATCCTTCTTAGTATAAAGAGAACCTCACAAAGCTAATATATTTTTGCACAGTCAGATAGAGAGGGATGTTGAAGGCTCACAATTTTAACTTGCACTGAATTTACATTTATGTGAAAATGAAAACATTGGTGAGAACTTGTGAAAGTAGCAGAAATAATAGGAAGTGAATCACAACAGAATGGGAAATCCTGTGAAAATTCACAAAATGCATTGCAAGCCTTATAAAAGCTGGAAGAAGAGATAGCACTGATATGTATGAAGAGTAAGAGCAGTGATTTAATTGAGCTAAGAGGTATGGTACGAGAAGAGTCTGTGTGCTTGTGCATACACATATGAGAATGTGTATGTAAGGAAGATATTAGTCCATAGTTCATCTTAAAAAAATATTTTATAGAGAGAATTACAGAAGAATGGTATCAGTAAATGCAAAATTGAATATTGTTATTTTAAGAGCCCACCCTGTGGATGAAATTTCAGCTAAATTAATTATAAAAATCACTTTTCTAGATCTGCAATATAAAGAAAAGACTGATTTTTTTTGTTTATATTTTTATTTCTTGATCCTGGTGTTTGCAGGATCTATATTAAGTTCTCACTGTTTTGGTAGATGTTGAGAGGTTGAATTAAAAACTGATAAGATCTGTATAGGTCTCTGCAATAGGGAAATTTGAATTATTTTGTGAAATAGCCAGTAAATATTTTGAACCGATTTACTGAATGTCAAATGACTTTCCTTGTCACTTGAAAAATGTGCTGATAAGTTTTATTTAAAACCTTAAGTGAGTCAGAACTCTGATTGTTTACTGGTCAAAAGGTAGTACATTCCGAGATACACAGAGGCAAGAATGTCATTATGCCTGACTGATAGCCAGAAGCAATTGCAAATTAATCAACATATTGAGTCATTTTTCAATGAATTGAATAGAACTAAATAATACAAAAAATACTGATGAGATAGAGTACAAACATATGGTAGTAATGGTTGTTTCCTCATATGTGAAAATTTGCCTAGAGATAAGAAGAGCAAAAGGAGAAACGAATTTCTTCACATAAATGTATTTGAAATATATACAGAAAAGGTTTTTTTGTGTTCCTTTGTATGTGTTTAGAATAAGTTTTATTGGTTAATTGCTAGAAGTGAGGGTGGACAAGCAGTAACCTTTAGTTCCTTAGTGCAAAGTATTTAAAGATTGGAGGTCAGAAAATATTGTTCCGAATTCTAGAGGAAGGCAGAAACTTCATCCTGATGTCAAGAGAATGGTATAGACTTGGAACCTTCACTTTGCAGCAAGGGAGTCTAAGAAGAATGTGCCTTTTGAAGAAGAGCAAAACACAAAATACAGTAATTTAAGGTGATTGTAGCACAGTTTGATGATACTTTCATAAGCTGATGAGGCGTGAATGGTAAGAGGCCATGAGATTGACACTATAGAATGTTCTTTGGAATCTCAAATGTTTGTAATGCTTAGGCAGCATTTGGATAGGTATGAGAACATAGGTAGTGACTGTCCTGTGCAACTGAAATGGTTGATGGTGGCAAATCGGTGTTCTGTGATACTCAAATATTGATTTTTGAGGTTGTATTTGTAATAAACAGAGTTAATTTTAGTTTTCCATGACTTTTTCTATAGTCATCTTGGAAGTCTTTTAGGATTTTTCATTCTAACACTTTCAGATGTAGCCGCTGTAGGCTGTTCTCCAGTCCTAACAGAGACTTTTTATGGACTGTAGATTTCTTAGCAGCTCTAATAAATTCTGAAAAAATAAATGAGATCTGAATGGCATATAGAAAATGACCTACATGAGAAATTGGTAGTAATAGCTAAATAATTTTGAAGCAAAAATATTAAGTATACACTGGCAGCTCAGCGTTCTTTTGAAGACAGTTTTATTTGCAAAACTGTGAAAGTTTGCATTCCACTTAGTCAATTTACCTAAGCTCTAGGCGGTAAAGACCACTTTGTTCCCAGGAATGGAAATAGTCTGGATAAATAAAATAAACTACTTCAAAGATCATTGCAAGATTGAAAGCTGACAATAGAAGGGTATTCTCACCTGAGTCCTTATTATCAGAGCTGGAGTAAGTGGAGGACTATGGGAATGGCAGTTCTGCTAACTCTGAATTTACATGATGTTGAAATTAATTATGTCAGAACATCAACAGGAATAATATTCTTGTACCTTACTCTGCATAGCCAACCTGGTTTTCTCTTCCTCTTCACCTACTTGGACTACAAAGCTTTTCTTCTCCCACTGCGGACTGACAGATGAACTTTGGGCATTTGTGGTATGTGTATGTTGCTCTTGAGTGATGGATGATGTTGAGACCTTTCTCATCTTGCAAAATGACTTCTGTTAGGTGGCAAATTTTATGGGGGTCCAGGCTTCCAGTGGATCATCAAAATGGTCTGGAGGATTGATGAGGTGAAAGAGAATAACAGTGACTAACAGCCTTCCAAAATCTTTCTGATTATTTTCAAATATTACTGAGAAAGCCAGCGTATTGGGATTGTGAAAGACTGATTGGAGTAATGCCCATCATCAGGGACTTACATGGCAAATTTTCTGATCTTCACATTTAATGACAATCCAATTTGTAGTGCTTAGTGTTGTACTGAGGGAAAAAAAGTCAGAAATCTAGTTTCAGATAATGAGCATAATGGCAGTCAGTTTTTGTAAAGGTAGTATTTGCATTTGATGATGGTTTTATTTTGCTTTATTGTGAGATCTGCAAGTGTGGTGGCTCAAAATGCTGCACATTTAGTGAGTCCCAGACCGTAGCCAGATACAATCAAGTGTTAAGACAAACAAGTAAGTACAGACAAGTAGAAGGATTGAAGGAGACAATGAAATTAAGTTAATTCCTTCCAGTCTCTTTTGTAATGTCACATTTTCACTGTTACAGTGGCTACTTCATGCATTTGTCCATGTTAGAGCATGGAGTCTCCTCTTAAGCAGAGAACTTAGCATTTTCCAATTCTTAGTGTAATCTTGAGACATTTAATTTTACCCTCTCTGTATTTATGGACAGTTTCCCAAGCGTGTCTCTTTTGCCAAAAAAATTCTCCTAGTTTTGTCCCTTACAACATCTTTAAATGCTCATCTGTCCAGGAGGTAATTGTCCACAGCACTTTCTTCAGCTGAGAGATTGCCAAGGATAACTCAGCTGGGTAGGGCTGTGAGGGAAAACAGCTGCTCTGACGGATGCAGCAGGCTCCTGGAGGGATGAAATTAGTAAGTGCTATTTACAAGAGTCTTGCCAATTCAGTGAGGCCACAAGCAGGGGAAGAAGCAGGAACCGGACAGGGTGCTAGAGGAGAGTGATAGTTGATACTTAATTCAACATTTTGCTTTATTATGATGTCTCTGGGGTAGAAACCTGCCTGTTTCCTGGGTTTGTGTTGGTTTATTTTTTGTTTGTTTTCTTCATTGCCAGATTTTGCTCTATGCTTTTAATTGCAAACAGCACACATACTTGACAGTATTTGATTATAGAAATATATGGACATATTAAAGACTTGTAGGGTTGGTTTTTTTTTAATGTGGCAAGTAGATAGCAACAATTATTTTCCCACATTAAGATAAAATTTTCACTATTTTCCATTTAAAATAAAAAGTGAAAAGATTTGAACGTTTATCCGAAAAGACTGAAGATACCAAAGCTGAAAAAATATAGTTGCTGATAGTTATACCTTTCTAAAGGAAGGAAGGAATCAATCCTAACTCGGGATAGTCACGTAGATAATCTTATTTGTCCTTGATTGGCAGATAAAATCTTCCATCTCATTTTCAGAAATTAGTTTTCTGATATAGCAATACAAAAGGTCTCAGATTACACCTGGAAAAACATTTGATGTGGTGTAATAAAACTCATAAAGATGGCTTTCTATCAGAGCAGCGAAGTGGATTTTTGTTGGTACTAAGTATCTGGTCACGCAGATACCCTCAGTTCAGGCTTTAGATGTTTTGAGCATTTGTAACTTTTGTAGCAATCCTGCATACAGAAACCAAAAGGAACAAGGTAACATCATATGAAGTCTAGCTTTAAGAAAGCTTTTATGATTGTCTGTCTTTGAAGGATAGCATGTGAGCAATAAAAATATATAAAACCATTTACTGCTTGCCTTCGGAAATAAGTATTTCCCTCAGAACAAGATGCCCTTTTTCTCTCTCTTGAGATAACAGTTGTTCAACATCAGACTTAATAGCCATACTTAATGTGCTTTCTGTTCCTTGCCCTCTATGCTGTGCTCAGCGCCCCTTCCCCCCGTCAACATTGCAGCCACTCAGCTTATTGAGAAATCTACTTGTACCAAAGCTGCCAATTTCTCACAAGAAACTATTTTGTAAAGTGTGCATGTTGAGGATGCGACATAGCATGATGAATGGTAGGCTGCTGCTGAGAGGGGTGGGTCTGTTCCATCCCTCCGGCTTTGCATCTGGCTGACTTGATCACCAGACACGCAGAAGTGTATGAGTTGGCATCAGTTTTATGGTAAGTGGGATTGCCGCCTTTTGAGACAGGCTTAGCACTTGCATGAAACTTTTTTTCCCATACCTGAAACTTTTCCCCGGAGATTTTAGTTTAATGTCAATAAGCAGGTCTGGAATTTTTGCTAGGCTTCACATTGTAATGCCACGAACGATGGTAGCTGGACTAGGTCCTGCAGAATAAGACCCTTCTGACACAGTGCTGATGTGTGTGGTAAGTGTTGGGGGTAGGACTTGTGTCATCATGTGAAAATATGGATGCTTTCTCATGTGAGTTATATAAAATTTGTTGGGATGATGATAATTGAATAAATATGTTCATTGCTATAATAATTTGATACATTTTTTGAGTTATAGTGAGAACAGACTGTGAGTAACTGTTCTCTTCTTGCCTGAACCAAGTCTTCTTGACCAAGACTTTCAAATGCTTATAAGTAAATTTTTAACCCTTTCTTATATCTGGCAGCTAGTTTTTGCCACAGTGCTTAAAAATGGAGCATTGAGGTCAGTGTACAAAAAGCTGAACATGAGCCAGCAGTGTGCCCGGGTGGACAAGAAGGCCAATGGCATCCTGGCTTGTGTCAGAAATAGTGTTGTCAGCAGGAGCAGGGAAGTGATCATGCCCCTGTATTCAGCCTTGGTGTGGCTGAACCTCAAATACTGTGTTCAGTTTTGTACCACTCACAAAAAGAAAGACATGTAGGCCCTGGAAGTGTGTCCAGAAAGGGCAGTGAAGCTGTGAGGGGTCTGGAGCACAAGGCTTATGGGAAGCGGCTGTGGGAATTGGGACTGTTCAGTCTGCGGAAGAGGAGGCTCAGGGGAGACATTATTGCACTCTACAATTGCCTGAAGGGAGATTGTAGTGAGATGGGTGTAGGCCTCTTCTCCCAGGTAGCAGCAATAGAATGAGACAGAATGGCCTCGAGTTGCACCAGGGGATGATTCAAGTTTGATGTTAGGAAATACTTCTCTGAGTGTTGAGGCAGTGGCACAGGCTGCCCAGGAAGGAAGGTGGTGGTGTCAATGACCCTGGAGTTGTTCAAGGAACATTTAGATGTTGTACTGAGGGACATAGTTTTGTGAAAATTGTTGGTGATGGGTGAATGGTTGGGCTGGGTGATCTTGGAGGTCTTTTCCAACCTTGGTGATTCTATGCTGTAGAAACATAATTAAAACGCTGTTTTTTTGAGATGAATATGTAAACAATATATCAAGCCAGTGATTTTTTTCTAGGGAGGGAAGCAGCCAGCCTTAAAAGTTCTTCTTGTTTATATTTTTTTCTTTAAATATGCACTGAAATTCGTTCTTCCTGTCCTTGTTATCACCAATTGTGGCGGTACAGCAGTGTTTTCAAAGGAAGGGGTTGTATTGTTCCTAGGAACAAGTTCATGCCAAGCTACGTAGGTGAAGTGACAGGCTCCCCTGTGCACGTAGTGCTTCAAGATTTACATCATCTAAAAAGAGTTAGGATACTTTTGTAAGCACTTTTTATATTAGCTTGGCTAATATAAAATTAAAAGGTATTAAAAGGTAACATTTTAAGACAAAAAGAGTGTGATTCTTTTTTTTCTGCTCTGTGCATATAAAGGGTATTACTGAAATGCCAGGGCACCTGGAGAACTGTGATTATTGCTCACAATGCTTAGATTCAACCTTTATTTAATTCTGTGAATTGAGTTCACCTGCTTTTATCTTAAGTCCAACCTTGCCAGGGCAAAGAAAGCCATTTAAAGGGAAATAATGTGCATATAATGCCAAGTGATCATCATTGTAATGAGGACCCCAGCCCTAAGATGTCAGTTATGTAAGTAATAATGGCATTAAACTAATTATTCAGATGATTTGTTCTATGTTTCTATAATCCTTCTAAATGAAAAAAAAAAACCAAAAAAACACACACAAAAAAAAAAACCAAACACAAAAAAACCCATATTTTAGCTCATCAGAGGCATACATTGTGTCTGTTACCAGCACCACCTTTTGTGTTTGTGTTGGCTAATACAGTTTTATTTTGTCTACTGGAGTGCTGGAGTTTTATGACTTGGCTCTTATTTCTCCATGATATTCTGCTGACCGAACAAGTGAAGTGAATCCCTAGAAGAGATTGTTTAGTTTAATAAGCAGTGTAATTTTTTCTGTTTGCGCAAATATTTCATCAAAGCAATTCGGCTTCGTTACTGATTAAACTATTTACTCGTGGGATTTAAAGTCAAAAGGTTAGATATGGCCTAAAGTGAGTTTTGCAGCCCAAATGCATCTGGGCAGTTACACCCTCTGCTCTGAGACCCTGTGTATGTTAGGTCATTCATTATTTTCAGCCGATTTCTTTTTTGCAGGACCCGAGAACTTGGGCCAGTTCTTAGACAGGATGTGTCTCCTCAAGAAGTGTTTTCTTGTTATGCTTTCCAGTAAAAACCACTAAGTGGAAAGACAGTGTAACCATGGCTGAAATAATGTCTAACTTCTGACAATCTCTTTTGTTTCCTTCCCTACAGTGTTGCCACCATACATTTTCAGTAGAGCCTTAGAACTTATGGATACAGGAGGAAAAAAAAAAGCCTCTTTGAGTTCTTGGGCGTGAGAGCTGGCAGGAGCCAGGAAAGATTAGCACAGGATTTGAGTCTTCCAGGGTACAGGCTGTGGACCTGACCAGAATAAATTGCTCTGTGTTACGGACCAAAAAGGGTCAGGCTGGAATATTTCTTCTCATACTTTTTTTCTGATATTTCCTAATTTGTGGGTATTTGGGTGAGAGAGCATGTAAAAGGGAAACGAGTCCTCTCCACAACTGCCTCAGAAGATTAATTTGCTGTCTTATTCTTCTAAGTGATCTTGGATTAGGTAGTTGTTGAGAGATTCATTCTGCCATATAGCCAAATTTTAAAACAATATTTCTGTTTAGGAGTACTTAGTTACTAACCAGATGCTTTAAATCATAGTCATGGTCTTCAAAACTATTTAGCAAATTGTTGTGCAGGACCATAATGTCTCATTCCCGGTAACTGAGCCTAGTAACAGACTTGGATCGTGAAGATTACTGTCTTAGGTAACAGCACAAGGTGGACATAATATAAGACTCTGGATAAATCTTTACTTCACTCACAGGTATTTTACCAAGTTTTATGAAGACTCTAAAATCAGTTATTTTCTGACTTTTTAGAATAAAGTTGGATTTGCAGAGTAACATAGCTTCATTTCAGCATCATAACTGTGCAGAGAAATGTACGAAATTTTGAAGAACCATTCTTAAATGTCATTAAACTGCTTTTTTTCCCTAGCTTCAACATGATGTTGTTTCCTTCTCCTCATGACAAATTATGTTAACAAGAATCTCATGCAGTGTTAGTTCAACTTTTGTTTTGCTGGTTTCAAAGCTGCTGATCTTTCACACTTGTTTTCAGTGAAAACTTTCGATATACTTCGTTCTAGGCAGTTAATCATTAAAGGGTTAAAAAAAAAAAGAAAATGACAGGAAATTTCCCTGCACATTATTGTTTTAGCCCAGCGATGTCAAACGTCAGCTTTAAAACTTACAGAGCCCTTTCTGTGGCCTTCTCCAGGCCTGTGAGAGCTGGGACCTTTTGGTCCCCAGAGGCAGGCAGCAGCGCTGTGCCGCTGGTGCTCTGCGTGGGCGCAGGGAATGGCAGCCAGCTTGGCTCTGAGATTTGACTTTCTGTGAGGCCTTCAGTCCTCAAATTCAGAAGCCTTTGTACATAATATATGTATCTTTGGACATGCATAGCATCTTGATAAGTGTTGTAGACATACTTGATCACCTTAAACTCAAAGGTGTATTGTTTTTCTTTAAACTATGAGTTTGACTGTCAATTGTGGGAAAGGCTGCTGGAGAGATGCTTACAGCAAGGGTTGTAATACCATGTGTGGCTGCCAGCACAGCAGAGCTGACACATTAAAGCTCTCAGTACAAGTTTAAGATGTATTCATGGCTTTCTGAATAATGGGATTTTACAAGCTCGACATTCTTCTTGATGAGATCCAACTATATAAAGGCAGAAGGAAAACAGGCATTGACGAATACAGTTCCCAACTGCTGGGATATTTTTTTCTTTTTTTTTTTTTTTAATGCAAGGAACTGTGTATTCTGGTGGAGATGACTGTAAAACTCTCGTATCCTACCATGAAAATTTTGCTTTTAAAACTATGCACTTTGTGTTGTCTCTCAGTCAATTTTCTGGATAGTCTTTGCTTTTTGTTTTGTAATCTTAGCTTGCCAATTATATATTTTAAGCCTAAGAATCTATGAAAAAGTAATTATTGGCTCATTTTTTTTGGATGTCTGTAGCTGAAGACTATGAGTGAAGGTACACCTACTTGCATGAACAGAAAACTTGCTGTCTGAGCATTCCTGGAGTGCCCAAATCATGGAGCTTAGCAGCCGTCCTTTCTCAGGACCTGCTTTGTTTGTACTCGGAACTATTTTCTATCCTGACAGGATTGATGAAATCAAAAGTTTCTGTATCAAAACCTTTTAATCAGAAAAGCTGAAAAATTGAGTAGTTATGAATTGATGTTGAAATGATAACTTCATGTTTTAGCAGCAGGCCTACTGTGCAATGTTTTGCTCCCTCGGGGAAAAAAAAAAAAGTCCTGCTAAGGGTTTAAGATATCCTTTTATAGGTTTATTTCCTTATGTATTTACACAGCTGCACCTACAGGTGTACCCTAGGAGAGAAAAGAAATGCATCGATTGTTACTTTGTTTTGGGACCTTGGGGACTAAGGAAGACTTCTCATTTACTTTTGCAAACAAATGCTTTTTCCTTGGCTAAGCCCGGGAGAAAAACTGGGGAGGGGAGAGATGAACTCAGGGCTGTGGCACGCTCTGAAATCTTGACGATTCAAAGGTGTTGAGAGGTGAGGCAGATGGGGCCTTCTTGAAGACCTGGAGAAAGAGGCAGGAATCATCTTTGCTTCCTCAAGTAAGTGGAAAACATGGCTGAAGCAGTGGGTGCCTGCCTGGCAGTACAGGAGTTCCTTCATCTCTCGCAAACCTTCAGTACATCCCAGTGCTCTACTTTGTGGAGTGGTGAATAGGTTTTGTGGGCAGCCCCTTCTGGTGTTGCTCATGTTCTCATTTTGGTACAGCTACAGGGGGTGCTCAGCTGTAAGCAGGCTCTCCGTGAGTGTCTGGCAGCTGATGACATCAGAAAGAGCAACATTGGAAGCATTTGCAGCCAGCTTCAGCAGAGGTCTACATGCAAGTCCAGTGTCCTTCTGAGCCGATGCAAGTGGAAAATTATGACTGAGTACACAGCCAAGTAGCTACTGGTTTTTATTTTGGTGATTAAGAATTAAGGAGCCTTTACACTGTGGCTATTGTTCAGCCTCTGCTGGCTTAACGGTGACCAGTGCAGGACGGAACAGCACAAGGTTTGTTCTGGTTCAAACAACAGCCTTTCTGCTGCTAAACAAACCTGTTAACACAGGATAGCATATGGGTAAGGGATCAAGCAATGCCAGGATCCTTTCATTCAAACAAGGAAAAAGCACAATTTTTCTCTGTTTTAGTAGCCAGTGTGAGGGTTCCCACAGGACTGTCGTAGTTCCTAAAAGGATACTGAGCCATGATCTTACGCTGTCAGCCCTACTTACATAACTGACTTATATTCCCTAACAGTAAAAAAATAATTATTTTTTTTTTAAAAAAAGGTATTCCAGATCAAAACGATCTTTGCTTGTGTATCTAAATTTCTGTGCACTGCTTTTATCTGATCTCTCTGGTCATGTATCTCTTCTCTCCCATGACACTATCAGACACCGCAGACAAATTTCAGAGTGGAGCTGCATTCTTATCTAATTGTTTAATTGTTTATTTGGGGATTGGTTTTTTGTTTGTTTGTTTGTGTAGTTATTTTAATATTCCCTTCTGGAATAAAATGTTGATAGCCCCAGGTGGATCTCTATTAACATTTTATTCACAGCTTGCACGTCTTCTAATGGCATGAAGACTGTTTTCTCCTGTTGTTCTTGTCAAGAAGATGACTAGTGTTTTTTAGTTCCTCTGTGTATCTTAGAATGGGTGGCAGCATACTGACAAAAGCTGGTTGCATTCTGCTTTTCTGGTAGTTGCCATTTCTCCTGTTTGCCCTTTCTTTTTAATTTCCTCCCTTCCGCCCCCCTCATTTCCTTAAGAATTCCAGTGCAGATTGACATTTTATTACCGTGTGGTTGTGCCATCACTGACTTGGATAGAAATATAATCTCTCTGTTACACTTTGATGTGAGCCAGTTTTTACTGTAGCTAAATGCTGGACCATCTACCTTGCATGAACTCTAGTATCCATCAAATGCAATCTTCTTTTTTCATGCAACTTCTGGGACATTACGGCATCTGATTTTTGTCTATCTGCATTGTTATGAGTCCAGTAGGATAACATGAAAGTAAAGGAGAGGTCCACTCTGTTAATAAATTTTGGAATATTGATACTAACAGCTTGATAACTTTTATGTAAAGTCTGAGTTTTGAGTTTACAGCCGTTTTGCCAACATTAGATGCATAAAGCCATGTTAAATTAAAAAAAAAAGAAAAAGAAAAAAAGAAAAGCAAGAGAAGCATGAGTAGGATTGTGCATCTGACAGTCACTGGAGTGACTTTTACTCGATCTTGACAACCAGCTGTGTGGTTCTGGTCACACCACCTTCGCTGCACTGCAGAGCTATAATATCAGTTGTTACTTTCTGAGGTAGCTCGTGCAGTTCCAGCTCAGCTGGCCTTATATGGGAGTCTGTCTGTGATGAAGACATCCCTGCAGTAAGCATCATAAGTGGACTTCTAGAGTTCGCTGCGACATAGCAGACATGCAGTTGTGGGTAGGAGGGTTCCACTGCCAAGATAATTCACCTGATCTCAACTGCAGCTTTTAATCCTTGAGATCTCTTTTCTGTCCTTTCGCTCGGTGACACAGCAGCCTCCTATGGCAAATAAAGTACATGAGAAAATTGAAGAGAAACTGTTGAACAGTTTACTTCTGTACAAAAATTGTGTGTGGTGATTGGCTGTGTAAGTCTGAGTGACAGGCAGGGGAGGAGAGATGAGCGAATGTGCAGCTGTTGTGGATTAACAAACATGGAATGCAAGCCCTGTCTTCACGAAAACAACTAAGCTTTAAAGACAAAGTGTGTATGTACTAGTAAAACAAAGACATGGAAGTGAAGTTTGTGCTTCCTAAGAGCATAGAGAAACATCCGACCTAAAAAAAATGTACGTGGTGTGCATTATTCAGCAGAGTAATCAGCTGGCACTAAGCTGTGCTGGCAGTAGAAGCTCAAGCTTTTCATCTCTGGAAGCTTGAATTATTATGATTTTTTTTAATCTAAATTGGGTCAGTAACGTTTTGGCAATTTCGGGATGGCGTGACAATTGGTGGAGGGCATTACAAAACATACCATGTGATGCACAGCCAAGCAAATTGTGTGCTTAACTGCTCCAAGTGGTAGAGCCAAGCAGGAGGGCTCCTCCTCATCAGGAACGAGGAGTGCTGTCTGAGGACAGGGCAGGATCCTGCACAGAGCCTGCCTGTACCTTGCATGATTAGCTGATTATCTCCAGCCTTGTGGAGTGCTGCATTCATGCAGCAAATACTGTGAAAACATGAGCAGGTCGAGGACCAGCCTTGTTCACAACAAAGACATAAGCAAACTGATAAATATTTCCTAAAGAACTCCCAGGGAGGTCAGGAAAAGGTACGCATCCTTGGTGACAGACAACCTGCTAAAGAACAGAGAGGATGCAGGAGAAAAGAACAGATTAAGGATGAGGGAAAACTACCAGAAACAGAATGGAAAGTTTGTTCAGTGCCTGGATTTGTAAACCAGGAACGTATTACATCAGAGTGAAAAAGGGAGCTATGGAAAAAAAGACACCTATCTTAAGCAAATGTGATGCAAAAAATGATGCTACTTAGCTTACTTGTTTAGCCAACACATATTCTCAAGGGATGTGGTGATTTAATTAATCTAAATAAAAAACCTAGACAGAAAAATGAAAGAGAAAACAAAAGCTCTGCACTTCTTTACTGCTGATCTTTTTGTTTCTCAAATGTCATCAAACATTATGTATTCAGTACATGATCCCAAGTTCCAACTACGGATTTTCTATGATCCTAGGATTATAACTTAGAGAAAACCTGATTAAGTTAACTTGTGTTCTTTTGACATCCCTGCGGTAGCTTTACCAAATGCAAATACAGGGATGTGATCTTTTATTCATCATTCATTTTTTATTTTTTTAAATTAATCTATTTAAACTACTGTTTGCTTCCTCTACACAAAGTTAATCATTTCCTCTTTTTCCTTCTTTACTCTTGCAGTGTGTACATGCTTTTTAGCATTTACCATCAAAACTTTCCTGCGTTGCAAAGGACCACAATGATTTTTTCCTAGGCAGATGATGAAATGAAGATCAGAAAGACTTTTTTAAAGTATGTGTTAATGTTGCATACTCGATTTGAAAAAGAAGTTCAGATCTGTCTTTTAATTTAATGTTTATTATGCAGTTACCCTTTACATCTGGCTACGACCATGACTGATCTGAGCAAGTGACATTTTAAACTCCAGAGTTTTTATATGCACTGCACAACAGATACATCTTCACAAACAAATTGTGTGGGTAGAATGTGAAGGCATGACTTCTACTTGTGTTTCTACAGTTCTGTTCTTATACCACAAGAGCATAAAAGATACTGGGCATCTTGAGCCAATGCTGTTTCTGGAGGGATATTGCCTCACAGCATACATGAAGCTTGTAGAATTTGGCCTGTTTCTTTTATTTCTGTCCATTTTTTCTAGCTTTTTTCACTCTAAAAATCTAATTCCTTACTGCATGTTGTTGCCTCTCCCTTTTCCTTAACTATTTGCCTTTTCTTGCCTTCTTTTCTTATATCCACACTCCTCTGTTTCTGTTTATTTTTCTGTTCCAGTGTTCCAGAATCACTGCTTTTTTCTTCTTTCTCGCTTTATGGAAAAGCAAGAGTGTGATTGTTTTGTAATGAGCCAGATTTGCACCTCATCATACTTTTTTCCACAGCCCACATTACATCTTAACAGGGAAAGGGCCACTCTATTTCTGCAGCAGTAAGGGATGGAAATTCCTCACCACAGGCTTATAGTGACCATGGTGTATAGTGACAGGAGTATAGTGACCATGACCCAAGAGAGGACTGACAGACCTACATCAGTACCCCTGAGTGTTAAGAGATCAGAACTGCTACGTTTCTCCTGATTTCTTATGAACAGTGGTGGACTTCTGAAAAGCAAGAACTCTTTATTAAATCTGGGAGCATTTCCGACAGGCTTCATTAGAAATGTTAGCACAAGGGCATCCAACATATTGGACTCTGAGCATCTCTGTGTGGCTCTGCTGCCAGGGCAGCTGGATGTACCTGACTGGTGCAGATGTCCAGATCTGAAGTTGTGGAAGGGACCACAGTGGTTGCTTAAGCTTAATGTTGCCAGATGCGGGATCCCAGCTGCAAATCCAACCCTATTTACTTCACCTTTCATAGAATGGGAGGATCCCTGGTGACTTATGACCAGTCTGTGCTCTGTTTGCAAGATTTCCCTTTCCCTCCTATTTTCAGATGTATTTCAGTATTTACTGCATGACTCTGAGCCACAAGAAGATGTAAATTTACTGCTCAAGAGGCTGGAAAGGTTGGCCAGCCTGGTAATGAGCCAATTGCTAAAATTGGCTGAAATGTTTTCAAGACTGAGAAGAAGATGGGTGACTTTCCTATAACTGTGTTTTGGAAAACAGCTGGCTAGATCAGCTAAAGCTTTCAAAGAAGGGTGTGGAAAGACTGAACCAAAAGTATTCTCTTTAGCAGATGCAGCTTACTGTCCAGCATTCAAGGAGCAATTTCAGCCTTCTCTACGGTGGTTGTACCGTTATTGTTCATTGCCAAGATAGTTGTGCTTCATTTTGTTTTTTGTCACTTAAAATTACTGAATGGTACCTTTTTGTTCTTTTTCTTAATTGTGAATGTTTAGCTGTAAATTGTTTTGCTACCCACACGGCATTGTTGCTGAAAAATGCTGTGGTAAAAGGTGACACTCTACAGTGATCAGGTGTTTAATGCCTTCTTAATTGGACTGTGATCAAATTTAATAATTTCAGAAGTAATTCAAGTGTGTCAAGGTTTCCGTGAAAGTGTGGCAAACGAATGAGCTTTATTACCTCTGGGGATGTCTGATGCTTAATTAAGTTATTGTCTTTCTCTAAAATGAAGTCAGAGAGAAGTAACATCATATGTGTTCAAAATGCTTACTGGTTTAACAGATCAAATGCTAAAATAGGATTTTACTTTAGACACAGACAAGCTCTTGAGCTCTTACAGCATGTTTATTTTCTTTCCTAGCTGTTCCATATCACATAATGCAGGTCGATTACTGAAGTTTTTATCTGGTAGATTACCCTGCTAACCTGGCACTCCAGTAAATTGTCATGTTCCAGCAAAAAGGCTGAGCACTATGCAAAAGTGCACTCCAGCACAAGAATCTGTTTAACTTAGAAACACATTCATTGTGATTTTCATGTTATTTTACTGTTTTGTAGGATTGTATTGATGTGGGTTGGTGGGAAGGAGAACTGAATGGCAAACGAGGAGTGTTTCCAGATAACTTCGTCAAGCTTCTTCCTTCCGATTTTGAAAAAGAGGTAAGCATTATGTTCTTTCAGTTTCACTGTAGAATGCAGAATGAAACTAGAGCTGAAATTTTGTTTTAGATAGATGATTTAGACAAAGTTTTACTTGTCAGTTAGTAAGAAATGAAAGAAAAAAATTAAGGAAGCAAACAAATTTCTGTGTTACAAAACATCAGTGAAGAGAATGTGTATGATTGACCTGTCCTGTCTGTCAGTCTCTACTACATTGTCCTGACAACCCTCTGCCCTGTGTCTTGAGTTTGAGAAAAACTGGTGATCCTGGTGTGATTTACCAAGTCAAGTGATGTAGTGATGATCAGAATTATTAACTTTTCTCTTCTGTTTATGTGGCAGAACATCCTGTTTTGCCAGCAGTCAGGCACTTCTCGAGAATGAGGAGGTTGAAGCTTTAGCTTTGAGGTTTGAAAGATAGTAGTGAGCTTTTGGTATCTCCAAGACGTGTTATGTTACTCTCTCAGAATTATTAAAAATGAAGTATGAAATCTGCGGAAAAGCTTTTTCAGCTTCTAGTTATTTGAAGGAGATGGTTGTTATTTGCCAAACAATAATTAGAAATCTTGCAGCTCCCTGGAATAAAGTCATGGATTACTTCCCTCAAAAGTCCATTCCATTTTTAGGAATCTTTCGGTCATTAGTGTGATATTATGGGCTTGCACTTAGACTTTTGATGAGTATTTCACAGTGACAATATAAGCATTCTGTGATAAAACCAGGACTTACTGACACTCAGCTTCAATCTTTGGCAATAAAATTGGATGCCAGAGGCAATAATTAAATTGCTTGGTAAGCTTAATAAAAGAACTATTAAACAACTCACAGAAGCTAACACGATAATTATTGAAAATGAAGGTAGAGGAGCAGCAAAAACTGCTGGAGTTTAATATGCAATATCAGAGTGTATATCCTGGCTTCAGGCCTAGTAATAAAAAAGCGATTTCCAAAAGAGGCAGAAATTATAAACCTTAAGACATAGCAAGCATTCAAATTGTATTCTGGAAGAAGAAAATCTTCATTCTTATCCATTCTTTTAGGTCATTAAATTTATTGAGTCTTTCTAAACCAATAAATTGTATATCTTTAAGTATTTTTAATCTTTAGATTATGGTAACTGTAATTTGTGGAGTAAATTAAATATTCAGGCACTTAGAAATTACAGCTAGATTTTCTTTAGAAGTGGAGAATGAAATTACGTTGATTTTAGAAATGGCTCAGATCAGTCTGTGTCTGTTAGAACTATAGACTGCCTTTCTTTGCTTGGATCAGTGTTAAAATGGAAGGAAATGGATGCTTTTCCAGTGGTTTTGCCAGGTATTTTCTGATATGATCCAGAAACCTTGGATTCCATCCCACAGTCTGAAACAATATGTGTTGCCGTAGTTCTGCTTGTTGAACAAAAGCCTGGGATCTTTCACCATCTCCACATTCCCAGTTTTCCCTTCCATTCCTTTCCCCCATGTGGCCATTTCTGCCAGTGTTCACTGCCCAGTCCCAGCCTCCACCGATGGGAGGGCTAGCTCACAGTGATGGTGAAAAGAAGTGGCTGGTGCTGAGGATTCGACACCACTTTGCTGTTTTATTCCAGACTAGTTCAGCTCTGGTTCCATTGACCATCCAGACATCAGTGGCTGGAATACATGAGGTGATCACCTTTAGCATCTCTTTTGGGTAGTTCTTACCTGAAAAGAGTCTACGTCATGTTCCCTGAAACTTTTCTCTGAGGGCAATCAAAGTACAGTCAGAGGAGACGGGCAAGGGAGAGTTTCACTGCAAAGTTCACTCCTAATTGAAACCAAAACTATCATTTTGATACACTGCAGAGCAGAAAAAATGGCTCATTAGACAAAGTTGCTTCAACTGGAAGCCGATGAGGGAAATGTATTGCTTTGAAAAGGCAGGCTAACATCAGAGAAGGAGGTAGTGTGAAGGGGCACTGAAACTGCTCAGGAAACATGGAGAAGGAGGAATTGCAAGACTCTGTGCCTAGATAAGATAACCAAAAAGGTGATGGAAACAGGCTACAAGTGAAACCCCAGAAGGGAAACTGGGACTGGTTGGACAAAAAGAAAACAAAACAACAGAGCAGGAACACAGAGTGAGAGGGGAGAGAATAAACAAACTGTGTAAAGAAACTGAGTGTAGAGAAAAAGTGAATGCAGATGGTGGTTCGGGTAGTGAGCTCAGGAATAGGTTTCTTCAGTAAACCAAAAGTCATGCTTTTCTCTGATCTGGAACATGAACAACTGTTTTTTCCCTTCAGCAGGACATTTCAACTGCCGAAGTAGAAAGATGCTATTTCATTTGTTATGGATATTTTCTGTCTTAAAGTTCATTTTATGAAGTCATTTCAGGGAAGTCTGTGACAGATCTGTATTTTCTAGTCTTGTGAGTCTTAATGCTAAGCAGTGTATGATTATATCCAGGCTTTGAGTGAATGAGTTTTGCAGGCATTTTGAAGTGACCTCTTCTGTTACTAAATTTTAGAGACCGAAGAAACCACCACCTCCATCAGCTCCTGTCGTCAAACAAGGATTAGGTAAGTTATAGCTGACACTGTGCAGCTCATGCCAGTGGGGACATCTCGATTTAAGTAAATGTATTCAAATTTAGAAAGAATTCATCTGTATCAAAATTGATATGCGAGAAGTGTACAGACAACAACTAATAATCAGAATCAGACTGCAAGAGGATGAGGTAACCCCAAAAGATTGTGATGTGCTTTTTAAATGTGTTGCAGGCAACCATCTGCACCATTTAAAAATAATGTATTTTGTCCCTTGTTAATTGTTAGCAAGCATGATACTTTAGTTATTAGAAATTCTGTTCCATTCTTGACTGGAGTTGATAGTGTGTTTGTCTGCAGTAGAGACAAAAAATGTTGCAGCCTAATATTGCATGCAGTAGGAAACCTTTTACGTATAGACCTGGTCTGTTCTAAGGAAATATTTTCCATACGTAAGACAGTGTTAGAGAACCTGGCTGTAATTCAGTGATCCCATCAAAGTTGCAGTCTAGGTATTGCAGATCTGCATGAATACTGGAACCAGCTGTCTGTCTCCAGTTTCTATGCTATAGTTAGATTCTTGTTTTATAATACTTGATAAACATAAAAGTGAAAGGAATTATCTTGAATCTGGTCATGTAGATAATTGCGTTGCATTGCAACATGCATTGCAAATGCATGAAGGTGCTGATTATGTTTTCCACACATACGAATGTTAGTAAAGCTGTTTTTGAAATATGGTAGGCTGAATTGTGCCTAAATATTGAGAAGTGAAGCCACTTTTATTTGATTTTAAAATAACCTCTCAATACAAAAATCTGCACGATTTCTTAGATCTGCATGATTTTTTTCTGTGGAGCTCAGAAACAGTTGAAATATCTGCACACTTGACAACTCCGACCTCAGACACCGCATTCCTATTCCATTCATGTTAAATCACAAATCACGAGGCATGAGGCACTCTTGGAGTTTTCATTGGTGCTGCAGTTGTGGTGGAAGCTAACTACGGCTGGCATTCCCTAATCCCTTAACCCCAGTGCCTTGGAGTTCTGCAGCGGCTCCACCACTTTCCTCACTGTTGGTGCATGTTAGAAAGAAGCAAAACAAACACAATGGATCTTTTTTGCTGTCGCGGTGGTCTGTGCCCACTCTCAGTGCTTTCAAAAGTAAATTTCCTTCTCCTCCAGCTTTGATCATCTAATAGAATAAAGAAGTTACACCAGAGTATAATTTTCTGAGAACCTATAGGTTATAATTTAAATGATTTAATTTTGTCAAGCTGTTCTTTGACTAGAGGATCACAACAATAAATATTTGGTTTGCGTATTGGCAACCATGGTTTGTTGCTAACACCGTCTGGAGACGCCAAAAAACAAAGATTTGGTTTCAAGATCATTGATCTAAATGTGTTGAGGGAGAGCAGTGTAACTTCGCCATCTAGTGGTGGCTGCATATTAAAGATGTGTGAGAAACAGAGTTATAGCCTGATGCATGTTTTGGAAAAACTCTGTAAACTGATATATCTATTTCAATTTTCACTCTTGTCTCATGTCTCTGATGTAAAATTAGGGGGTAATCCTGTAAATTTTTTGTACATATACAAATATACAATATTTATCTAAATATGTAACTTCAAATGAAATCTTTTGCTTGATACAAAGTTTGATATTTGCTTGATTTGAGTATTTGAATATTTGTTTGAACCTATTTTTACATGTTGGCATCCAACACATTAGCCACGTTACCATAATGTGCCTCTTTTCAAAAGTAAAAATGGAGAGAGTAACCAAGGCTGCTGCTGTTCTTTGTTCTTATACCCCACCTTTGACTAGTCCTGACAGATTATGCACATGGTTTTCTTCTGACATGTACTGAGAGGTGGAAATCGTCCTCCTTATCAGATAATCACTTTACCAAGATTGTAGTGTTTTACCACATCCTCACATCAGGCTTTCCTGTTGATAATTTCAACTAAGGTTTCTGCATAGTAACCAGTCATAATATCTGCCTGAACTGTCAGTTGCAATCTAAATAAGTAAATTTATATATTCTGATATATATAAATTTATATATTCTGAAGTATATTCTGATGCAGAGGATAAAACTATGGCAGAGAAATAGAATTGGTCTTTCTAGTACAAGTGTAAAGGAACTTGTACCTAAACTGAAGGGTGTCCCTGGAACTTGTGTGGAGTTTTCTAGAATTTCCTCTACATCACCATCTCTGGGCAGCTTAGTCAGGGTCATGGAGCCTGGGAGCTGATTAAAACAGGGTCACAACCCAAGCAGGGAGCACACCTGAGCCTGGGAGCCCGTAAGTGCTTGTATATCCATGTTTTAGATATTACCAGAGAATGTCCTTCTGTGTGTTAATGATTAACATTCATCTTACTGTAATTAATAACTTGGGCTTGTGACATTTTTTTCCTTGAACCCACTACTGTGTATAAGATTATCAAGACGTTGGCTTGTGCTTAGCATAACCTTGTTTAGAAATGCTTGAGTTGGTTTCTATCAAGAGTTCTTCTCAGGAGCGATGTAGTTTTATGGCAAGTCAGTGTTATTTTGTTTTTTTGATGTGGTAGGTTATACAAGTGTTGTTCATCCAACAGTGCAGTTATATAAAGAAACAATGGCCAATAATCACCACTGATTGCAATTTGCACTGATGAGTGCTGATTTCTAGGAACCAGCTGCAGCAGAGAATTGTGACCGCACATTCAGAAAATGTAAATTTACTTGAGAACTGTGTAGAACTGAACAGACGGAGGCAAAAAAAAAAAATGCCTTGTGTTCCCTGCCCTGCCTCCTCTACTTTTCTTGGATGTCATTACTGCTATTTTCATTGAAATACTAAGAGTGTTACCTAAAGCGGTTTTCAACACTGCTAAGTTGAAATGGCATTAGCACCTAGGGGTTAGCCAACACAGTGGAGCCAATGTCCAATAAAATATCACTTATAATATGGGGACTGGAAGATTGCATCTTGCATGTGCCAGGAAATTTTTGCAAAGTCTTCCCGTTGTTGCTGCCACTAGTTCTCATGCTCCTTATAGCAACAGAAGGCAGTGTGTCAGGGTCTCTAACACAGAGGCAGAAAAAGGCAGAGGCTTACACCTCTAGGCCAAAAGCTGTCACATAAAATAGTCACGCAGAATACTGTTGGTACTGTATTCCCATTCTTCTAACGTGTGGAAGTGAACAACTGGTGTTGGAGGTACAATAGAACAGGCTTTTTAACTTAATGTAAAATAAAACTTTATATCCGTGTTAAGCATCTTCTTGGCAGAAATGCCCAATTAATTGGTTTAATCTTAGTGATTTTCCTCACTGTTGAATTGCTCTTTGCTTCAGTATGTTTACAAAGTTAAAAGACCGTTAAAATATCTGTCCACATTTAAAAATCTGTAATTGTGCCCTTCATGGTGTAAGCAAATATATGAAATTAGATTTATGTTCAGTTTTAGCAAGAAATGTTCGAAGTAGGAGATTGTAAACAGCCTTAGAAATTGCAAAATTGTATCTTGTGTGGCCTTATGTGGTGGCTTGTTGGCTTTGTCAGAATTCTACATTCTCCATTCTTTGACAGGTACCACAGATCGAAAACAAGAAGTCAAAAAGGTGCCTCCTGAAAGGCCAGAGTGTCTTCCTAATCGAACAGAAGAAAAAGGTATGAAATGTGCTCTCCTGCTTACCCTCCACAGAGATACAGGGCTAATGAGGCTGATGCACATCCTCCTTTCCTAGCCCCGCAATAGATAGTTTTCATTAAGTATATTGTTAGTTTGTTTATTTCCACCCTGATAGATCTCTGATCATGTGCATTTTGGAAAGGATCAAACTGGTATTTCTGAGCTAAATTCAGGGTTTTCAGTTGCACCAATCCAAAGGTGTTAAGTGATTGCAGCCTCAGCTGAAGTCCAAGGGAGATATGCTTTCAATACAAAAAATACTTTCTAAAGCTACGTGCTCAGTAAAACCCAGCTCCTCAATCAAGCATGATACCTCATATCAGTGCATATTTTTTCTGAACTTTTGTATGCATTAGTTCTCTAGTTGAAAACCATCAACCCTGCTTTTATGCATCACAGAGAGGAGTTGCAGAGATATAGTCATTAACGCTTATGAATCATTCCATTATCAGAGCCACAAATGTCATAGGCAAGCCTATGAAGAAGTGAAATAAAAGTCTTCAAAGCCAGGTTTAGAACACTGCAAGAAATGAGGTATAGCACCACGCAGAGCAGTGACAAGTAAATGAAACCTTTTATAGTTTCAGTGTAAGTTCATGGTGTGTTCTGAGTAGTTTGGGAAAATAGTTATATTGATTGTCTAATTGAAGATGATGTCATTTCATACGTTTAAGTGGACTGTTACATTGTACAGGCAGGTTTAATTGTGGGTTTCTTCAAAGTGTTTGAATTTGCAGTCAGGCACGTGTATTGGCATGACTAACTGTATAGCATGCAGTTATAATTTAGTGCCAGAACATTCACTTTGCACCAAGAGCTGTTTCTATATAAATATTCGTAGCAATCTGACAGATGTTTTAGCACTTCTGTCTGAATAGCTTTACTTCTGGTTATATGCATTATTTCTTGTGGTTATCTTAGGAGAAAATCCCTTTGCTGTGAATAACAATCACTTACTGAACTGTTCCAAATCAAACCTGAATCCATATTGGACACTGGACATACCACATACTTTTACGTCTCCATAAGATTGCATAGTATTCCACTTGTATATTCCTACACCATTCATTCATATGGTGGATAGTGTTTGGATAACTTAAAAAGTGCAGCAATAAATTGATCCCTAGGTATCCAAATGTTGTTTCTTTATTAGATAAACACACGCAATTGCATTATGCTAAAATTTTAGTATTCAATATTTCTACTAGCATTTTCAGAAAAGAGAAGTTTCTGTTGACTTATATTCCATGATCCCCTTGGACTGACATCTAGAGCCTATCAAGAAACACACTTTTATATTCTTAATGTCTCTCAGGTGTATACAAAGACTTAATGATATTTACAGCACATTATAAACAGTGTTGTCAAGGGAAATAGGGTGTTGACACAGTAGGATACTGGGAGTGAAAGTTTTGCCTTATCCTCAAGAAGAATCAGATTTCCTATGCTGTGGCAAATACGTTTAGTTTCTTCTGTGTTTGTTTTGCATTGTGAAATTAGAGCATATTATTTTCAACAGTTATTAGTGTGTAATATGTTTGACATACATTGTATGTTTGGCACTGAGTCTTAGTGCTGTGGCATCTCCCAACAATCTGTGCTGCATCTGATCTAGGTTTGAACTGGGAAGCTGAAAAAGTCAGAATATGTCTGCTTAAAAGTCTAAACAAAATATCTGATTTTTCAGAGGGGTTTTATATCCTGCCAAACATGTCTGAATTTTAATGCTTGTTCTTTCATTTAACTGTGGTTAAATTGAACATTATTTCCCCGTTCCCCTCCGCCCCCTTCCAGAAATCCTATTTCTCTTGTTTGTTCAATAGAAAATCCAGAATTATTATCTTTCTGACCTTCTAACTTAATATTGGTTTTATAAGCATTTAATATGAGTTGCACTCAGGGGAAATTGTTGCACATGATATGTAATTTCTGGTTGCTCTTATTTTTCACATGCGCTCTGAAACCAATGAGTTACTAAAATAAAAAATGCCCTTCGCATTCAGATACTGCGTACACATTTCAGCCATGAGGAATTACGTTCAGAACATTCAGGCAGTGCAGACTGGTTTGTGGCAAACATTTTAAGTAAAGAATGATTTAGGACAGAAATGGAAAGGAAATGGGAGTACTCCTTGTATATGGTGTATCTACACTTGAATTGTTACTGTTCAATTATAGATGTGTTAGTGCAAATAAATTCCACTTAATAGCCTGTGTTTTTTTTCTCTGGAAATAATTGATTTAAAGAAAGATCAGAGAGAGAGCAAAAACAGTTAGACTTGCAGAAGCCTTCAGTTCCTGCTATACCTCCGAAGAAACCACGGCCACCCAAAGCAAACCCTGTGAACAGACCTGGTACCTTGCCTCCAAGAAGGCCAGAAAGACCAGTTGTGCCTGCGACTCATGCAAGGTATTGTTCTTCCTCTGTCCAGTGCTTTTGGAATTAAAGGAAAAATCACCTGTATAGAATTTAGATTTTGCAGTTAATGCCACAGTTTGCAAAGAAAAATAATGTTAATAAATAATCTTTCTAATTATCTGGTTGCGTCGTAAACATGTCCTCAAGAACAGCAGTTTTAGCCTGGTCATTAGTAGTTCATCTCCACTGATGAATGTAGTGAAACACATATGTCATAGTTTCCACTGCAGAATATGTGAGAAACATCTACATCAGCGTGTTGTGCTGCTGTTGATTTACTTAGTCTGCGTAAATTATTCCATCTTAGCCAGAGCATTAAGTCAGTACCAAAGCTTGGGTTGTACCGAGTGAGGAATGGTGTTCGACAGTGTCAAGCACTGCCAGCTTGGTTTCAGTCTGTTTCCCTTGATCATTGTAGATCAATTTTTAGCATGCTACATGTGTCTTCTCAGAATGTCCTTTAAGTTGATGCTACTGCGGAATTCTGCTGTCAAGTGATTTAATCTCTGATGTTGGTTGTTATTCTGTAGTTACATGATGCTCCTTATCAGAGATGATTACAGCCTTTAAGGAGCACTGGAAAATTAGGCTTGTGAACGCATCTCTGCTCACAATGGGTAGAACCTAAAGGCCCCACCTATAATCCTGATTGTGTCTAGATGGCTACTCGATAGTCATTAGATTCTTGACTGTGCACTGCAGACTTTCTTTATGCGAAGTGGGTAGAAATAGGTGAAAACCAGAAAAAAAGCAATTGTGTAAATTTGGCAAACTGCCAAATTACTGCCTTGCAGAAATAGTACTGTAGACGTAGAAATAATTTTACTATTGAACTGTTAGAATAATTTGCTGCCACAGAACTGGTGGAATTAGTGAAATATTGACAGCGAATTAACTACCAGAATGGAGTGGAGGGTAGAGTGGAATAAAATAAAAATCCTAGGCATCGATTCCCCTTGTTCTTCCACATATGCTTCATTAAACAAGTGCTCTCAGCATGAAATCTGAGACACATAAAATAAAGAGCTGATGCCTGCCTTGTGCTGCTGATTTCATCTCACTGAAGTGCCTTGGCTGCGTGTCTCTGAGAACATACACCACTAGCCATGTACTGCTACCACAGCTTCTGATGGACTCCTTGGCTCTGGACGTGCTTGCCCAGGTTTTCCACAGCGTGGCCCAGACCTGCTGCCTTCTTGGCCATGTTTGAAAAAGCAAGTGCTTGCTACGGCCTTTATATTTAGCTGTGATATGTTACTGGCAAGACCAGTACCAGTACATATCCTACTATACTTTTCACTGGCTAGATAACTAACCGGGCAGTTATTATTTTGTGCTGGCTTTTTCGTGGAAGACTGTAAGCATTCTTTTACCTAGAGTTGTGGGTGGGTGATTTATTTCTCTTCTGTTTTCCCATTTTCTAACTACAAAATTGTTAATAAGCAAACTGTGTACTGTTAAAGATATTTCAGACTTCTGGTTAACTAAGTGAAACAGCAGATCTGAACTGCAATCCACTCTTGTTAATTATCCAAACACTGCTACTTCTAGCACAAATACTTCATTCTCTTTATTTAAAAAAATATTTAAAATTATATATTTAAAAGAGTTTTGCTTTTTAAAGTAGTTAGATTAAAACAGTAGAAGAAGAAATGATTTTTAGAGTGATGATGATGCTATTCTGATGGTCGTAGTGCTAGCGTTTTCACTATGAATTGCATTATCAGCTAATTCAAATTAATGAATTTATCTCAAACAGCTGTTCTGCCTAGTAATCTTTAACTGACAAGGGTGTCTTGTAGAATGAGGACAGAAAGTTAACAGAATAAAAAAGAAATGTGAAACTCCAGATGAAATGCACTTTAATAAAGGTATGTTAAGTCAATTCAGTTTAATAAAACAGCAAATATTTTGGGGCACTCCAGTATCTGTTTCCAGAATCTGAAAGACCTAAGGTGATTAGAATAAAAATAGAACCAGCAGAATTTTTGCTGACCCTAATGGGGAAGAGTGCTGTAGATTTATAAAGTGATTCCCATGAGACTACCATTGCTGCAGGTTAGCAGAAGAGTGTTTTTTCTGTTCCAAGTGCCTTCAGTCTCATGCATCTCACTGGCTTTTTGTGGTAATAATTGTTTTTCCTTTTAAACACTATTTTCCTTCCTTCAAGGCAGATTAGGACTTCAAGGGCAAAAAAAAAAAAAGAGAGACAAAAACCATGTGAGACAGAGAATATCTGTCAATTTGCTGCAAAGGCTTCACAGCTTATTTAGATGTACACGCGATTACACAGTTTAGTGATGAATCAGTCAATTCTCCTGAGAAGCCAATCCCTAAAGACCTACACCAAGTGCATTTTTACAACTGGTCTAAACCAATCTTGAGTCTCTGCTGCTGAAAGGGGCAGGTTTCTTTTCTTGGCAGCCCATTCCTGCACCTCCCTTGTGTTAGCACCAGCATTTGTGCAGACATTCAGCCATATGGGTCAGGGAGTTGCTCCAGATGGCAATTAATCACTTTGCAAGGGGACTTCTATTAGCGTGGGCTTTCTTTCAAGGCTCATCAGCTGTCCCATCAAGCTGACAGCCTGTCTGCATAGGCACGAGCAGAGAGAGGGAGATGCTGCATCCAAAAAGAAATGGCTTTTGTATTCATATGGGTGCAGATTAGCATAATAGGCCTGTTGATTGTTTTTTTTTTTTGTCAGTGGAGTAGATTTGGGTTGGTTTTCCTGGTGATGTCATCTATCTTGCCATCATCAGTATTCCAATGGTAAATGCTGTGATTTTCAGCCCTGAGTCACAACATATTAAGAATCTCCTCCAAAAGAGTGCTTGCCCATTTCCTGGAGTGCTTCTGACTCACATGTTGCTCTCAATTGGTTGGGAAATACATGTGTGCAAAACAGAGTAGGCAGTCAGATGCTCATTGTCGTGTGAGCCAAGAAACTATGTTGTTTCTTACATATTTATATATTTATATACACTTTTGATAGGTGAAAAACCAAAAGATAGGAAAAATAATTGATCAGATAGATCACGTTATTTATCATCTCAGCAGTTAATTTGTGATTGCAGGAGTATATTGCTTCCTCCCTGTTGCAGACAGCCTTCCACGTTGATAGTTGTGTTGAACAAGGGTGGATTTTTTTTCAGGTCATAAACTGTCTGTACCATCTATTTTGTTTAATTAGATCCACTTAATCTGTGACAAATGTTTAGACTCATTATCTACCACTGCCTTCCTGGATTCTGAAATAGGCTTTCTAGCTGCCTTGTGTTTCACTCATGTGCTACTGTCACAAGTGGAGGTTCAGGCCATCTGACATCAGACTGTTAGGAGTTCACCTGTATTTTACTTTCAGTTGCTGTTCAAATGAATGCATGTCTGCCTGGGTTGTTCCAGGGATGATCAATATTTTTACCCATAATTCTGGTACCTTACATTCATCTTAATCGTTTCAGTGCTATGCAGGGAATAGTTATTGTGGAGAAAAAATAAGGTATTTGTGACCTTATAATAATGTTCAATACAATTTACTGCACTAACTGAACCATTGTTATCATGAAAAATACCTCAGGGACTTGTCTGTGAGACCTGTGCAATGCTGTGCTGCTCACCTTCTACCGGCCCTTTTTTTTTTCAGTTGTTTCAAGAGTTAGGTTATTTTAGTAGAATTAGCAGCTGTGGGAGTAGAAAGAATAACCTTGTTGCTTATGTTTGATCTCCCATTTGATTTCAGAATTTCTATAAGGTTCATATCCATAAGGTATCACAGCTCTTGACACTTGTCTATTCCAAAGATGCTTTCAGGCACAGTAGGTGATCTTGTTTCATTGGATCTGTGAAAAGCATTTTCATAGTCTCGTCTCATAAGTAATGTGCAAAAAGAAATGACAGTCTCCTTTTGTTGGAGAAGCTGCATTTATGAGTAGGAGCTGCCGGGCCACGTAACACTTCCGTGAAGGTTCTCCCTGCCTGCAGAGCTCTGGATAGCCCATCGCTGTCATTTACTCAAGCTAATTAATTACAAACAGTTACAAATAAGATATTGAAGGCTGTCCCTTTGCCCTTAGATTTCCTTCACGTTGAGATGCTGTGAACGTTTGGAGAATTATTTAGACACTGCGGTGTCTAAAATAGGCTTTTTTGACAGGTGTTAAGGAGAAATGAGATAAGGTTAATCCATACGGTATGTTTGCTTACTGGAGATTGCTCTCTCTGACACATTGCTGCTACTCTGCTGCTACAAGGGAAGAATATTTCCCTCTCTCGGTAGTAATTGCAAGTTAGCTATCAATTTACTGTAACCTATGCACAAACTCCAATAAAATCTGTCCTCTTCTTGATCCAAATGTAGGAGTGATAGTCCAAAAGTGGAACTGGTGGGGAGTTCGGTATCCAGTGCACTGGAGAAAGACTCCTCTGAAAGAAGCAATGACATCGGTAAGTTGTAGAGCTTTTTATAGTTTGCCTAAGAAATTTATGGTGCAAGTCTCTGCCTTTTAGAGACTTTGTTATGATCCAAAAAGCAGACTGAGAATTTGGCAATGAATGTGAGTGATTTATGTCAATTTTTAGTTGAAGAATTGTGGAATCATTTCTGATGTACTTTAAAAGGTTTTGTTTGTTTGTTTCTGTTAAAAAACACAAATGGAAACATGAAACAGTGAGCTATTTTGAGTAGGAGGACTGTTGTTTCTGTTTAAAAGTGAAACAAGTGAAAAGGCCAACAATGTCATATTTGTTTAACAGACATAATGTTAGTTTTGCCATAATTTTAATGCTGCAAAATGGTGCTTTTAATGTAATCTTTGCATTTTCTAATACAAAGGAATAGAGATCAAATTCATGCCGATCTGAATCAATTCTACTGAAAACGCTGATTAAGAGAAGTCTAACTTTCTGTTTAAAACAGTATCCTATGTTTCTACCACACAAACAGTTTAATCAAGAAATCACCTTGAAAGGAGTAAAGATAGGCTATTTTTCCATCTTCTCTCGTCCTCCTTCTTTCTGAAGTTTCTGTGCAGATGTTTGCAGAGGAGAGTGCTGCAGTAAGTGGCACTCCGAAGCAAGGTGCTCTCCTGTCCCAGGGCTGTAAGCAAAGCCCATGACAGCCATCTTCACCTCCACTGAGAAATCCAACAGCAGCAGCTGCTGCTGTCGCTCTCTGCAGTCACAGCTGTGCTGTGAGAAAACCCATCTTGTAAAAGGCAGAAGCAGGGTACCTTGAATTCTGTAAGCATTGCTACCTTTCGCTGGCAGCATTAAATGTTGTTTTGGTGTGGAGGCTGATACATGAACTGCTTTATTAATGACCATTTCATAAAATAGTAACTTTTCAACTGCCAAACCTGCCTTCTCTTCATACTTGCAAGTGTAGCTCCAAGTTGTGATTTTTACTTGAAATGTAAAAATAAAATGCTAAATTAATTTCATACTTATGAGCATTCCAACATCCGTATGTCTGCTTTTTCTTAACCTTCTGCTGTTGCTATGGTTTATGATAGTAACATTATTCCGTAGAACCAAGTGGTGTGTATTTTTGGATTTTTCTTTGTAATAAACATGGCAAGATAGAAGCTTGAGATAAATTGCATGAATCTTTTTTATTGTAGCTATTAATATGGAAGAATGGTGTGGAAATGCAGTCACGTTCTGCCATTTAATGCTTACTAGCCCTGTTTATAAATTTGCTTCAAAGCCAGCAAGCCTTTGCATTCTTGAAAGAGAGAGCTGATTGCAAATAGCAAATAACTGTGTGATGAAAGTAAACTCCTATAATTCTCGTGCCAGTTTCTTTGGAATTTATATCAGGATAAAAGCATAGAGTGCTTTGTTTTATTTTATAAGTTTGAACAACCTATAAAAGAGTAGGTGAAAAATTTAATTTATTATGGTTTTTGTTTATTTCAGGAACTAAGTTGTTGTTTGTTTTTCAATGGAGAATAGGAGCCAACAGGAGTCCATAAACCAAACCACATATACAACATGCTGCAAAGGGCTTAGCTTGTGACCTCCTGTTACCACTTACAGGGGAAACCTATTGAGCCCACAGATAGAATAGTGTGAATACTTAGATAGGTATAACTTGATAGGGGTGAAACCAGAATGGTATTTACAAGGGCAAGTCATGTCACCCTAGCCTGTTAGACAACTTATTAAAAGAGAAAAAGAAAAAAAAGTGATGGTTCTGGAATAAAAGTTGACCTGAAGGTCATAACTCATATGAATTTTCAGGAGGTTTTTGATGGCTCCTGTTAAAATATTGCTGAAGAAATAACCTTTTAAGAGAGGATAGAGCAATAAATTAAAACTCGATAAGCCAAAACAATTTACAGAGTGTTAACAACGTCTTTTACTTTAAGGAAAGGACAGTCTGCAGGCCACTGTAATTGCAAAGATTTATGATAAATACACTGGATTTTTAATTTATTTACAAGAAAACAAAGGGTTGGTGCAGTCTTTTGGCTAAATGAGTAGGGAGTAGAAACAACGGATGACTGCATATGGTGTCCAATATTTTCCTAAGCAGCAGTGGATAAGGAAGTGTGAGTCCAGGTAATAGCTGGCTGTGATATGTATTACTGGTTGCCCAGTCCCCACACACTCACTTTGTGAGAAAGGCAGCCTGTTTCTCTCAGCTTCATCCTTCCAGTCAAATTGGATCTGGTTAAGTCTAATGGTAGTATGTCTTTTAATTAATCCAATTTCACACAATTAATTAGATGGAACCTATGTGACAGACATAGTCAGACTTAGGTGCAGCCTTTGCAGAAGACTGAAGTTAAATGGCCTTCACAGTAACTCAGATATATGCCCAGTCTGGTGACAGGGATGCTGCCTATTTCTTCATGAATGCAGATACAGTTCCAGCATGCCTTAGCTCTCATAGAGAAAATGGGTGAAAGCAGTGTTTAGCTGCAAGTTGCCTCATCCTGTATCATGCTTATGCTTGATATTAAGGTGAGCCATGGTCTGCAGATGAATACAGCAGTGCTTTCCTGGCTTCTTTGTCACAGTGAGGTTGTTAGGCAATGGCTGTCACTTTCTCAACATTTACGTCCTATAGCTTCCTCCTAAAGGAGGAAGGATGAGAACATATGGTGTCCTTCCATATGTCATCTCTCAAAATCCAAGTAAGTGAAAAGCAACAACAAAGATGATAATATAACCAGCAGCTGAGAAACAATATGCAGAGGGGAACTGAATAACGTAGGTTCAAAACTTGTTTACGTCCCCCATTCCAGATCAGAGGTTAAACACTGCTTGCTTTGTGAAAGTTACCTTACTGTTTTCTAAGAAATATCAAATCCCTAGAAGTTTTGTTGTCAGTGGGTCAGTCTAAATCACATTTAGAAACAACCTCACTCAACTTTACTTGAGAAGGCCACAGTTGCTTGAGCAAGGCTAAGGTGATGTGTAATACTGCACACAATGTTCTGTCAGTTGCATTTATGAGAGGTTATTTTTATGCAGATGTTAGTGCATGGCTTGATTTCACTAGCATGTTTTGCTGAATTCTGACTTGACATTTGAATTTTTTGATGATAATACAGCCTTGATTACAATTTTGCAAGCTGTGTTAACAAAGGCAAGACCTGGTTAGCAATGTCGTTGCTGATTGTAAACATAATGGCAGTTATTACTACTGTTGTTCATGCCATTGCTTCTTTCTGCATCCCTTACCAAAAGCCACCGGAAAACTAGCCCTCAGAATATTATATTTAAGAGGAACCATTCCCTATTCCTCCTCACTTCTTTTATTTTCTTTCTCCCTGTTTTCAGTGATGCCTTTACTTTACTTTCCACACATATTTCATCCAGCTTTTCCTATTCACATCTCTTTGCCATGGGTAATTCTTCTTCATTTCATGAGGGTAAGGACTTTTATTTTCCATTTCCTTCCTGTCCTGTGTTTGCTTTAGTTGACAGTGTGTAACAAACATAAATACTTTGTTGAATGGCTGATGTGTACTTAGCAGTTACATGTTTTTTTAATTCAAAGTAGAAATTGAATGTATTGTGACAGAAAGTCTTGCACCATAGCGGTGAAATGAGAAATCATTATAGTTCCTTTTATTTTCGAGTAAGAAAATTGAGTGATGTAAGTGAAGTCTACAGTACGCATACACTGTTTGTCAATGCTATGATTTCATTAATATGCTCTTACAGGCAGATGATGTCATCACAAAGTTTAATGCTTGTATTCCATTATGATGCCCTTAAATGTCAAAAAATAAATGTTATTTAGCTACATGCTCAGGTGGTTTTCTGTTCTGAAGTGGGGAAAGAAAAACAACATAGAAATTGGAAAAGCATTCATTGACTTTCAGTGGATCTTGCTTAGATGTGTCACCCAAAACTTGACTCTGGTATTCCTGTGGTTAAATCACGGCAGTTAGATCTGTTGTAAGTCTCATGTCCAGATTACTGTTCCAGAACGACAGTGGCTTTTGGAACTTAGTTTGAAGTGCTTCTGAAGGACCAAAAGCTACATTAAAAGTAAATCCTCTTTTACTGACACAAGAGCAGTCTCTATTCAGAATTGTATTGAGTTAGTTGGTTTAAATTCATGTCCCATTGCATAACTCGAATTTTAGATAATGCAATTGATTATTTAATCAACTAATTAATATAATAGACTACACATTGAATATTTAGATTATTTCTTCTTATGTACACAAAGAATTGTTACTTCTGAGAACCATTGCAATGACAAAAAGAAACAGCTAGCACATGCACTAGCTTCTTTCAAGCACTAATGATTCCAGAAAAATGCTGAACTATTCCAATTAATTGTTGGTATTGAGTTCACTCTATGAATCAAGATTATCCCAACTCTTTTAACTGTATGCACACACACCGCAGAATACTGAAATCCTGAAGCAAGTCTTGTATATCCAAAACATTATAGCTTTGATACCAGCTCACATTTATAGCAACACAGATTTAGACAATGTGGTTAAAGGAATAAGCCACAAAGAAATAAAAATAGTGTATGTGCTGTGGGAATGTTCAGGTAATTCACACATGAAGCAGTTTCTGCACTTTGCAAAAGACTGATCTGCACAGATATCTACCATAGCACCAAGTGGACACAATCTTTCCATTATTTTTCCTGGCTCTTTACATGTTTTGGATAGTATTTATGAAAGCAGTTAATAATCTTCAGCAATACTAACAGGTGAACCATGTACTCATTGATTCCTGTCGAAACATTCAGTGTTGGTATGAATGTTAAGAGTTTTCCTCAAGGCTGGTTGACATGTGTACATTTTTCAGCATTTCCTCAGACTTTTATTTCTCAGAGCATTTGCTGAAGCAGTGGAGCACCAACTCAAGCCCTAATATCAGCTGTTCTCTTTTCCTGTCCCTCCCCTAAGCCAGGTGCTAACATGCCTGGAAAGGTGCTTGAAAATACCCTACTTGAAATTCTCTAGCAAACACAGCTTCTTCAGAGTTTCTTTGAGCTTTATTTGCAAATGCTCCAGAACTCAACATGTGCTAACAAATGAGTGCTCATATTTGCTAAGAGAGATGATCACTGTGCCTCTACTGGAATAAAGTGATCTAATAAGACTTGGCCCACACCAGGAAAAAAGGCAAAGAATTTTTCCAGTAAAAAGTTACAGAATGGAGCAACCCGAGCCATTCTACGATTCTGTGACTTTTGTGCTTGTATCACAGGTGACTGTATTGTAAGACAAAATTACGTTGCCTGAAGACACAGAGTAAAAGTTGGAAAAAGGAAAATACTGCTGAATATAAGGGTTGGAGGACAAAATATGGCTTCTATAGTGAGGACAGTAATCTGCCTAGGACTATTTTTTCTTTCTATGCTACTGTTCATGTTTATTTCAGTATAGCAAAGCAAAGAACTACAAATGTCACTGAATCCAAATTACCCATAAACCTAGGTGTGAATTATAAACATTGTGATCAGTGATATGCTAATAGTCCATTACATAAATTAATTAAGTCTTTTGCCCTGGAGGGTGCTGAAGAAAAAGCAGTCACACAGCAATTTAAATCGTTCTTTCTGTGTGTCAAATGGAGGTGCCTGAAAACAGCATATCCATTTCTTCTAGCTCAATTTCCTTGACCTTTTAGCTCTTTCTTGGCATCTTCTGAATTGTTAAAAATAAAATCCTTATGAGGATACTGGCAAGTGCCTTGCTAAGATCATTATGGCAGCTTTCTACATTCTGCTATTAAGCCAATAAAACTTGGGGCTGAAATGTGAAAATCAAATGGTATGCTTTAGGAAAGGTGGACAGCCACCTTTCCTAAAGCACATGATTTGATTTTCACATTTCAGCCAGTCCAGTGACTGTCCAAGGAAGCCAGGCCAGCATAGCAGAGTCATGTGGGCAGACTGACCAAACAGTCTTATGCAGAGCAACTGTGTGGCCAGGAACCCTCCTGCTAAAAGTGAATTACCCAAATCTTAGAAAAGAGTCATCAGATTACCCTGGGTGTGATCCTGCTACCCAGATCTTGACTGAAAGCACAGCAGTGTTCCTTGAAGGGTGGAATGTTGCTCAGCAGGGAGAGATGAGCAGAACCTGAGTACTTGAAGTAGTTAAAACAATTCTGGGCTTGTGAAAATTCCCAGTAATATTCATATTCTCTGTTGAGTTGCTTTTTAATTAGCACTGTGTATTGAACTGACTTTAATGCAGAAGATCTCACTTGCCATATCTGTCTCATTTGATGCAGGATAGCTTTCAAGATTAAGGTGTTTAAAGACAGTACATCATTTAACTAGCCTGTTGTCGATCCTCTAAATGTATTGAATATGATAATGAAATGAAATCTACCTCTGTGATTTTTTGTGACGTTATCTTTCAAATGACTTGAATGCCACCTTGGCCTCATTTATTCCAGCCCTGCTATATTTCTCTTCTCCAAAATCTTGCCATTAGCATTCTGAATACGTTGATTCTGATATTATCCATCACTTTCCATTTCGTTTTTCCCAAGGTGAAATTTCTCTGCTAATTCAGAAAGCCTTCCATCTTCATTATGCAGAAGTGACTTTGCCCAAAGACTGAAAAAAAACCAACAAAACTGGGGCCGAGGCACAATTTCTGCTAGAATAGTAAATGAATGCATGGAGGAGGGGAGCAAGGAAGGAAGTGTAGGCATTTAATTCCTTCCCGGGAATTCTTCTGGAGGGATTGGAAGTTGTTTTCCAGGAAGGTACAAGTCTAAAAAGCTCAAAACTTTTTCCTCAAATAGACATTTGTTTTTCTCAATCTGGGTACTGTTTGAAAACACTGTGGCCATGTCTCCAAGCAAACACGAGAATGGTGAAAAAAATCCTATTCTAAAGTGTCATGGAAAGATACCAGGGATTAATTTTTGCACAGTCAGTATTTCTCCTATTTATTCCTGTAGCTGTGTTTGCTCAGTAAGCTGGGCATTTTGTTGGGTGTACTACACCAGTATGCATGAATTGCCAGCTTGATCACCAAGGCAGTAATAAAGCTTAGTGCATGTATTTATTTGTAGAACAACTATCACCTATTTTTTTAATTAGGGTTTTTCTTTAATTAGAGATTACCACTATTAATTGAAGGGTGTCTCCTGTCTTCTGTGTGTTTAAGAGAACCTTCTTTAGTGGTTACTATTAACAGAAATAGAAAGCTGGATCAAGGCACCCTTCAATTCTGTTGGGTGCTGATGCTGCCTTACTGGCAATTAACGTGCCTGCGAATGTGGTAGATCACGTTTTAATGGCCTCTTATTTGGCCCTTCTCAGGAAAGTTTTACAGTTTGATTAGTCTGTACATTTAAGCTTGCAGTGTCTGATGACTGGAGGAATACACTCCAGAATCAGATGGATGCAATTAATAACTGTGGTAAAAGTGTGGTGTAGTCACATCCAAATAGCCTGGCTTTCCGTTAACAATAAAAAAATCAAATAACCTCTGTAATTGAATTAATTACTGAAGCTGCAGTATAGATGATAATAAGGCAGAGGTCTTTTGTGTGGTTTTGTTCCTTGTTTTCTTCACTAGTATAGTAGTTGGGAATTTCTCTGAGTGGCCAGGGAAGGTGGTGATTATCTTTAATCCGGAAGGGATTTGAGAATGAGAACCACATCTAAATAAGGAGAACAAACTGGGAGGAGACGATAGAAGAGCATGTGAAGTTACTGGAGATGGGTTTACTATTTTAGCGTTGTACCAAGTGTTGTCCCTTACACTTAAATAGAGTCTCATTTATAGTGTCAGCTGAATAGCTGTGATTTTACCAGTTTGGCAGTAGATTTGACCAGTGGAACCCTTCCAACCTCTGCTCTGCTCCCTTTTTAAAATTCAGCATAGGTATAGGCTGCTTTAGGTTATTTTTCTGGCCATCAGGAATGCATTCAAAAGTATAAGAAGTGGAGAATTGTCATATTTCTTCCCATTACCTCCTTTTAGTAGAAGCTTTGCACAGGAATGTTTGTGTTTCTTGGTATTCATAAAATGTGTGGAGTGCATTTCATCTGCGAGTGCCCATGGGTCTTCTGAACAAAAATATGTACCCTCATCTGCTGTTATCACTGCATTTTGCAATCGAAACATGAATTTTTTTAATTATTTTTTTTTTTAATCAGACATAGAAGTCTAGGTAACAGTTTATTTAGGCCAAAGAAACACATTTTTGTTAATACTGTCTATTTTTTTTCTTTGCTGTTTTCCATTTCAGGATAGATATTTATCTTATGTAAGAACAGAGGACAAAGAAGGTGGAAACAGAGAGAGAGAGAGAAGTGCACTAGAGCACTCACATTTTCATGGAGATAACTGCAGTCAGTTTACTGCCCTCATAGCAGTAGTCTGCTTCTCTTCTCAGCTTTAGCTGCTACTGATCCTTTCTTCAGCTCAGGTATTTGTGTGGCTTGGCACACATTTTTGGAAGATAAGCTGAATTAAAACTAGGTCAGGAAAAAAAAACAGTGAAGATGGTTAGGTGGGGAAAAGCAGCTGGGGCACGCAGAGTGCTGCTTCGAGTCACCATTCGTACTTGTGATGTGAACTTCACATGTTTGTGGAAAGTCTGTTATTGATGGCAATATTTTCTTGCTTTGCAACCTAACTAAGTAACACACAGTAGCAAAAACAAAGACAATGCATAAAAATACATTGCTGATTTGCCATGCGGTCTTAAGCAAGGCATTTAGCTATCTCATGCATCAGCTTCAAGCTGGCTATTCTGGAAACCAACAACTCCTGTATTTAGGCTGATGCTTCTTCCAGAAAAGAATTATTTTACTTCCATTTCTCCTCTCCTGTAATCCTGGAGGTCTGTATGTTTCCTTGTAGTTTTGTGTAATCTGTTTGGGTTAGCTCATTTTTCTTTTCAAAGCATTGTAGCTTCACCTAATACTTGCATTCATTCAAAACTTTGCATTACCAAATTGACTGTGTTGATACCTCATGTCAAGGGCTGCAACAGTCAGTAAGGAAGCAGTGAGAGAAATACCTGGCAGAGGACAGTGGTGTCACCGGTTATATATAGAAAGAGTTGCTCCAAAAATAAAGCATTGTTTAGAGGTGAATAACCTCCGATTATTTCAGGGCTATTGAAAGAGGTGTCTCTTTTTTTTAAACCTTTTGATAAATCTCCTGGGGATGGAAAAATATTGCTCAATCAAGAACGTGTGATCCCTTTTGTTTCCTAGCTGCCAATTCACAAGTACTTGACTTCGTTTAAGTATCCTTCAGTGTGCATTGTTTATTGCACAAACACAGGTTTGTTTTTCTGTTATGTGATTTTGTACCATCTTTGTAACACAGCAGTAATGCTTGAACTTCAGAGACTCATTGTTCTGCAGCAGATTGGAAAATTAAGAGCACTGTTAAATTACAGGCTGTATTTCCCACACATATGCAGTGAAAAATGGTCTCTGAGTAATAAATATTCTAGCATTAGATTCATGCCTGAAAATTTTACAGAATTTGGATTTGTCGTGCCTAGAGTATCTCTTGTATGTTTTCTCAATCATTTCTGTTTAACATCTGCGATAGGGCGTTCTGAAATTGAGGTGACTGAAACTGATGTAACCCATAAAAATAGATGAAAGTTGTTAAGTGATTTGGTTCAGGCACATAACGATGAGCTGCAGTATTCCTTCGGCCTTTGCATCGTTCCTTCACGTAAACACGTGGCTGGATTCAGCAAGCACCTTTCCAGTGCATTTCATTAACCACAAAGACAGTCGTCAGCTTTGTACCTCTTCCAGAGCCTGCAGGAGTTTTTGCTTACCATAACCTCTGGACTGCTGGAAATAATCCCCTCATCTTCAGCTTCTGGAAACTCTGCTGCCTTCAGCTGCAGGCATCCAGGAACCTGCAGAGGCCTTCCAGCTCCAGCACGCTCATTCTCCGATCCTGTGAGCAATTGTGGGTGGTGCTGCCAGCGCAGCGCTGGCCGTACAGCACGTGAGAAGACGTGTGTGCTGTCTTCTATCTCCAGATGTTTGGAAAAAAAATTTCTAATCCTTCTAATAGCAAGATGGAAATTTTGAAACTGTTCATTACCATAGGGCCCATGTCGTCATTTAGCTCTCACTATGCCGAACGTAAACAAAACCAGAGGCTCCTCTGCTCATTTCCCCTTTGTTGTGTTTGAGGTGGAAGGGCTGTTGTGCGTAGCAAGAGCAACTGGATTGCAGCTGCCTCTGACTTCCAGGTTCTTTTAGTGACATCATGTTGTCTAAATGTGCACAGAACACTGTAATACAATGGGAAAAATGGGATTTTGGTTTCTTTGAAATTAAAAGAAAAGAAAAAAGTCATTTTTTTCCCTTTCAGAATAGTTGCCAGAAAATCAAACCAATTCTGTTTTATTTTTAAGACTTGGAAGGTTTTGACTCTGTAGTACCGATTGCTGAGAAGCTTAATCATCCAACTACAACCAGACCAAAAGCTACTGGCAGGCGACCACCCTCCCAGTCTTTCACATCTGTAAGTGTAATTTTCTTCTTATTTTAAAAAGATTTTTCCTGAATGTTTTCTTCTCTGTATTTCTGTTCCCTGATGCTTTTAATCCATTCACGCAGCCATTCCTTCACATGTACAGTGAGGCAGAGAGATGCAGGAAAATTTGTGTCTAAAGGCTGCCAATGTTTTGAATGCTAATGTTAAAAACATTCCCTCCCTTGTGAGATTTGTACCCCCTCCTTTGGGTGCTGCCAGGTATTCCTTGCCAACCATGGCTGAGGCCAGAAAAACGCTCTATAAAAAACCTTTGGAATAAATTAGTTTGTGCAAAATATCAAGGTTTTTAAATGTATTTCCCAGAGGAAGGATTTCCCTTGAGGAAGTTCAGAGGCTTTTCTTCCCCTGACAAATCCATGGGTAAGTGGACAAGGGATGGAAAAAACCTTCCTTGTTTTCACCTTTGCAAAGAGGCCTATGGCAGGCTTGTACTGTGCCATCAGTGTGCATAGGCAGCAGTGAGACTCCTCAAAAGAGCAGCAAAGGAAGATCTGCACTATAAGCAAAGCAGTGGCAGGGCTGACACCCCACAGCATGCAGAGCAGAGCATCCTAGCCAAGGAAGGTAGACAGGAAGGTGCTTTAACCTTATTGACTATATACTCTATTGAGTATAATGCAAGGCAAGGTGGAAATTCACATTGAATCCAAATCTCTAAGAATTTCTCATTTCATCCAGCCCTGGAAGCAAAACAAAAAATGGAAGGAGGGATTTTCAGTGCTGATTTTCAGGTTGTTACTTTGGAAATTATGACCAAAAAAAAAAAACAACCATGAAACCAGCACCACATAGATGCTTTTCTTATTCCTGTATTAAATCCCTATAGAATAAAAATATCTGCTTTTTTTTTTTCCTTTTCTCTACTTAGTCATCCCTTTCAAGCCCAGATTTCTTTGACTCACCAAGTCCTGAAGAAGAGAAAGAAGAACATGTTTCCATTACACACAAAACTATTGAAGTGTCAAGGAAATCAAGAACTGTTACAATATCACAGGTAAATTAATTGGAATGCCTGTTCATCTTTACTGTGTGGGTATTTTAATTTTTGAAAACATTATTCAAATAGTTACTTTCAATATTAATTATTTTAATATTAACGCAACAACCACTTCTGTAACCAGTCCTTTAATGAAACATAAAAATGGTAAGTCTGTTCTCTGTTTGAAAAGTCTAAAGTGAATTGCAGGGTTAAATGCCTCCGTAAACATAGTATGAAAAAAAGCTTTCTAGTGTAATTGCACTTCACAGAATCAGAGAAGCTAGGGAAATAAATGTTAGAAACAAAGGCCTTTTTTTGCAGCTGTAAATTGAGTTTACATGAGTTGAGTCTTTGAACAGAGCAAATAAATACAACTCTTTGAGCCATTCTAATAGTATGTGAATTAAAATTTGCAAGTACAGTCACTTTTTGTAGTGGTTTAACTGTGTTTATCTTATAGGCTTGTGCCATTCTTACTCTGTCTTGGTAGAAAACTGTGAAATTATCAAATACTGTGGAAGGAATATATAGAGCAGGCTTTAGAGTTTGGTGCTATAGTACATAAGGATACTGTGGCTAATAAAAATATCACATTGTAATATTTATATTTTTTTAATACAATTTGTATTTCAAGAATTATTTGAAGGATGCAGTCATGCATTTCTGTGATCAAATTATGAGGAAAATGTTTTGCTATATAGCTCCCTCTTCTGGGTGCATTGGAATTAATTAATATTCTTGGGCCAGCATCCGTAAATGATATGCTGGCATGACAACAACGTAAATGTTATCCTCTAAAACACGAAGACTGCTATCAGAAAAGGTCTGCCTGAGGCTTTGATCCAGATGGACAGAGAAGATGTGGCATAACAGTTTCAGTTCAGATGGCTCCAATTGTGCCTTGCTCACTTGCTGCCCGACATCCCTGTTCAGTTCAAAGGAAACTCACATGGGATTGTAGGATTATAATTCATGAAGGATCTGGTTGCAGGTACAAACTACTCAGATTTTCATACACATATGTAACATGTTAAAGGGGCATAATTAAGATCACAAGAGTCAAGCATTCAAGCCACCAGAATTATTCATCTCTCTTGTGACTTATAATGCCATTTTTCTGTATCTGGTCACAGTATTTGTTTCACAGAAGACTTCTATGCAGTGTTTGTCTGGAGCAGGTTCTGTACTCAGTCACTCTCATGTAGTAGAGAAGACGGTTTTCTACAGATCTTGGTGGAGTCTGCTTTTCCCTCCCCACCATGTTTTCTCCTAGTTGTCATTTGATTGCTAATTTTTCTCTCAGTTACTTTGTTGAGTTAATGTCTTCATTTACCATGTGTCTGTGTTTGCATACTATTTGTTCTCAGTATCTTATTTGCTATTCAGTTTCAGTATCTCTTTTCCAATGAGAGAATTAAAGGGCTGTCAAGTGTTTTCTCTTACTCTGGCCCAAAAATCAGAACTTAATTAGTTCCAGTAGGTATCATACAATGCCCACATTAGCATTACCAAGTAATAATACGATGAGCAATTAAGACTTACCTTACTTGCCAGTGTGACAACTGTACTTTTACACTGTTCTGTGTATGCAGTGAAGTAACGGATCTTACGCAGTAGGTGTTTTCTATACCTTGTCTGCTGAGTAGAGCACTGGATTGAATTCAAGAAACATGGGATGCTTTTGAGCTAATCCAGAAATTTTCAAGGCAACCACACAAATGTTGCATTTTTCTCTTTAAGTTCCTGGAAGAGAGCCGTTGGCAGTTATGAGGATCCACAGATGCTTTGGTTACTCAGTCAGAAAATAAAATTATACAACTATTTTCTTTTGTATTAATATATTTTCATTCTGAAGTCATGGGATATTGTTTCTTTTTATTTCATACCACCAAGCAAATCTGTGGAATAGTTAGATATTTTTGTAATACTAAGGACAGCATTTAATGCATTCTTTTTTTAATTTTAAGACAGTGTCAGATGTGGAAGAATTTTGTGCTTAATTGAAAACCATAAATGTAATCTGCAAAAAATGCAATTTGGATTTCTGGCCTTTATGCTGTGCTTTGGAGGAGACCTCAGTGAATGCAGGCATATTCCTACAATCTTCTGTGAGAAACAGTGGATATCTGTCCTTGTTTCATTATACTGCTGGGTCTAAGATCTTGGAAATGATTTTTGCTGGTTAGATGTAGCAACTGTGGAAACTTCCACTGAAGCTGTCTGAAATAACAGGTCCCAGCTAGACCCCCTCTGATGTAGAAGTACAAAGATAATTTACCTAATTGTTGCATCTCTCATGCTTTGACTATGGAATTTCAACATTACTACAGAGCAGCAAAATACCTAATGTTTGTTATAGGTCTGATTTTCATAAAGGTTACTCCTGGCACCTTTTTATTTATTTATTTATTTATTTATTTATTTATTTATTTATTTATTTATTTATTTATTTTTGGACAGGTATTTGATAATAAAACTCCATTGCCTCCAAAACCAGGAGGCTTAGCTAGTGGCAGTAATGTACAACCATCTCTATCCCCTTCACCATCACCTGGATTTCATTCAATTGCTATGGGAACAACAGGCCACAGGTCAAATTCCCCTTCCCTACTTGGTGCAGAAGGAAAGCCAAAGACTGAACAGTTGAACCAAGGTCAGACTGCCCTGGAGGAGCTGAGAACACAAGTTAAGGAGCTGAGAACTATCATTGAAACAATGAAAGACCAGCAAAAGTAAGTACTGCAAGTCATCCAATAAGTGTGGCATCAGTGTCTTCTGGAGCTTGTCTTCATATACATTACTCTGCACTGATTGCTTTTGTATTTGCAAGTGGTTTCTGCCTACTTTCCCAATGTTAGGAAGTGTTCAGAGCTAGGAGACTCAGGAAAAAAGACGCATTGTCAGTTCTGCAGTGGCTTCTGATGTTTCCTGCTTTGTGCCATAAGCAGATGTTTGTGGACTGTTGAGTAAGTTAAGTTAGAAGGAATTAGCACTGAATAATTTTGTATTGTTTAATCTGCTATTTGAAACTCACACGCACTGATCTTAACAAGAGAGGGCATTTGTACTGGTTGTAGTACAAATGTCATGCAGGCTCCTAAAAAGTTAGATCAGTGTGTTGCTTCATTCCTAGTGCACGTTCAGAGGAAGCTTGTATTTCAAAAGGCATAACTAATTTGTAATTAGGACATTTCAAGACCTTTGGGTTGATGATTCTGCATGTTATCTTAGGGCTGGACAACTTCCTTTAAGCTTCTCATTTAGTAGGAGAAACATGGTCTGTCACACGTTTTTTGCTATTCCTGAGGGAGAATGTTAATGTTTTGGAAACTAACCCAAGTAGGAAAAGGAAAAGGGGGAAAAGAAAGGGAAAGCAGACTGCAGAGACTGTAGCAGAACACAGGTGTGGATGGGTTTTGAGAAGAGACATTGTAAGAGGGCACATCTCAAAGTGGAAGTAGACACCAAACCCCTTGTCTTCACCCTGTGGCTTGGCTCCTGGTCCTCTAGTTTTCCCAGCACTTCTTATATGGGCTGCTCCCACCCAGTGGCATCTATGACAAGGTCAGCTCATTTCAATGGGAAAGTGGCAAGGTTACATTGTATTTTTGGCACAAGAAGCTTTTAACTGGCTTGAATATGTTACAGGATGGGGAGTTCTTATGTCTTTATAACCTACTAACAGCCAGTCTATCTACATTTTATTTGAAAAAAAGGCAACTGGGTATGGATAAAATATTGATACAGCTAGCCAAGACCAAAAGCTGTGGATGAAGGACTGTTAGAAGGAAATGTATTACTCATATTATTAATTAGCAGGAGGAGAAACTGCCTTTTTATAGATAGATTACTTCTCTATGGTATGTAATACACAAGAGTATACTTACTTTAATTAGTTCTTTGGGGATAAAAAAGAAATAAGTAGTGAAGGAGGGAAAATATGTCTCCAGGAGGTGATCCTTTGTGTTTTACTAGTTTCAATATTTGCATTTCAAGTTTTTTATTGCATTCTTTCAGAAAAGAGATTAAGCAGTTGCTGTCTGAATTGGATGAAGAAAAGAAGATCCGTCTACGATTGCAGGTACTTATAATTTATAGTGCTATGAAAATATTGGCAGGTTTGATTTAGCCTCAGGTACGGGCATAAAACTCTCTGATAAGATGCTTAGGCTCCAGAGAATCAAAAGCTTTTAGCATTTCTGAAAGGAGGTACCTGTTCCCTTCATCAGAGTGCCAGTCTGTGTCATATGTATTGCAGTTTTGGGTTCTTACAGAAAAAAAAAAAAAAAAAGATAATTAAAAAGTCATCAGCCCAAGTAGACAAATACCAAGCAGAACACAATACAGGCTTCCAAGCCTATTTCTGTAGTCTCAGTTTTAATGGTCACAAGTTGAATAGTGCATTTTTAAATTATTTATTCTCTCCCAAAGCTTTATATTTTGTGTTTTATATGTCACATTGCATGATTTTTATGTCTGTTTTATAGACTGAATTCAAGTTGCCTTCACTAAAGCATCATAAATAATATAAAAGATGATGTTAGGATTAAGAACCAGTTACTGCTATCATAGTTTGTATATTACCTAAGTTGGCAAATTGATTTAATGTTTCCAAGCAGTGTTCTGCCCTTCCTGTGTAAGGGTAACGGAGCTGCACCTCTGTTAGGGTCATAGACAGTGCAGCTTCAGTGTGGAATGACTTTGAATCTGCTTTTCCAGATTTTGAATTGTAATGTACTTGATAAGAGCTTTAGTATTGATTATGTTTTATATTTCTATGGAATAGGTCAACTGTACTTTATCTTTGTACTAGGGATAGAAAATCGAACTGTAATTTCACTGGGCTGCTTAGGAAAGGACTTGGGAACATGACAAAGAGTGGCAGAACAGGGGATCATCAATGTCTGTGTAGGGCGGTGTAAAGGACTTTATGCATGCAACCACATAAGCTTCTAGTAGCACACAATTCATGTTCATCTCAAATTGAAATAGAATCAGAGTTTATCTCAACATAGAAGGGACCTAAAAGGATCATTGAGTCCAAACTGTTCCATGCCCAGCGCCCTGTGGTGCAGCCCCTTTCCCTGACCCCTCCCCTGACACAGCTCCGTGCCGTTCCCTCAGCCCTGTCGCTGTCACACAGAGCAGAGCTCAGCGCTGCCCCTCCGCTCCCTGTGAGGAGCTGCAGCCGCCATCAGGCCTCCCCAGGTTTTCCTGATCAGCTACAGGTGTTTGCAGTCAGTGGCAGGTCCGTTGTGCTGGCTGCAAGTGCAGCAACTGGTGCGTGGGCACAGTGCTTGTTTGGAGAGTTATTTTTTGGCAGCAAGTTGCATAGGCTGTGACAGTCATCACTGAGAATTGAGAGAGTTCAAGAGGTCTTGGGGAATGTTCAATGACTGTGCTTATCTAGCTGTGAACAGAGGAAGCCATGACCACTCACCTTGTGCAGCTGAGAAGGTCACCGCAGTTTGTGAAATCTTTGGAAATAAGGGTGATATAAAGCCTGCAGTGACACCTGTGGACAGAACAAAATATGTACTTTTCAAACTGCACCAGCTGTTCCTTAGTTTGCAAAAACATCTGATTTCAACAAAAAAAAAAAACGTTTTTCTTTTCTTTCAGATGGAAGTTAATGACATAAAGAAAGCTCTTCAATCAAAGTGAATACTTGATAGATGGAATGTTGCATTATTCTACATGACTGAGACTCAAATTTATGCCCCAGCCAAAATAACTTTGTGCCAAATGATTTAAGAATTGCCTCAACATCCCTTTATTGAAGGATTAGCACAACCGTTTTTGATAGCACAACAGAAATACCAACAGTGAGGAAAAATCTTCCACACGAGGCAGTGCTGTGTGGCACTGGTTGTGACTGAAGTCGATCTTCTTGTGCTAAAGGCTCTCTACTTCAAGATCATAGGTGAAATGAAAACTCAGGCAGTTTAGTCCATAGTGGTACTATTTTGATGATATTTTTCCATAAATAAAGTGTATTTCAGATTATCTGTTTACAAGCTTTATGATTTTGATTTTGATTTTGTTTTTGTTTTTGTTTTTTAATTGTCTTTTGTCACAGATTTTAAAATGTTTGTACTGCATATAGCCAGGAATGAATGTTAACGTTGGGGCTGGAGGGATTATTTTTGCTTCGAGATAGAACAGCCTACTTCTTGTTACAGTTTTAAGTTGTTAAATATGCAATTTCATGTCCCCCAACCCCTTACGACGAAACTTACGTTGTGTACAGTAATGTATTTAGGAGAAGAAAACCAACAGAATAAGAATCCGGTCTTTGCAATGATTTGTGCCTTTCTTTGCCACACACCGACGGGAGCTGGTTGCAGGTCAGGTCTCCATCACGTAGCTACCCCCATCTCCCGTCACCGGTGCCCGGTAGAGGTCACACTCACCGTGTACAGCTAGCTGCTCCACACAGCCAGGTCCCTGCCGAGCGGTGGGACAGTGGCACAGTTGAGAGCATCTCTGTCTTCATCAGCTGTGGCTTTTTAGCTTTCCCGTTTTCAGTAGCCTCTCCTTTGGTTTTGAATGTTTATCTCCGCTTGGTTTTCAGTAGATGATTTCAGCGCCAGCCTCCGTCCCCAATTTTGCACAGAGTGAACAGAATATGCATTATTAAAGCAAAAATAAATAAAAGTAAACTATAAAACGTGAATAAAAAGTTGTATTATTTCCTGCACAAGGTTCTCCATTGTGTGACATTGTTTCATTTGTTATTTATGAGGTGCTGTTTGCTGCATTATGCTGTAAGCTTTCTGCCATTGAGTTATGTAGAGTGAGATACTTCAAGCCCTGCTTTGCAGTGAGCCTTTCTCTTCCTAATTTTGTGGAACCTGGTGCTTGCTTTGTTTCTTCCAGTTTCTGTTTCCATTCTTCCAAAATAACTTCTTCTAGTTTCCTGTTAGTGATTTTGTGTGTTCTTTCCTAGCAGTGGAGCATCTCAGACCTTCTCAGTCCATCTCAGTCAGCAATCCCTGGTGAGTTTATACAAAGCATTTAAGGTCGTAGATACTTTTGCACAGCATGGAGTGAGTGGGTGAGTGATATTGTTGATACTGTGCAGCAACAGAAACACAACAAAATACTCAAAGGCTCTATTCATCATCTCACCAAATGCTGGCTTTGGCTCTATCCAGGATGTCCTGTATCACAACTGACCAACCTGCCTGCTGGGAACTGGGTGAGAAGTAGCTCTCTGTTGGCCGGTCATGTTCCCACATGGCTGGCAGAGCTCCTGTAATCTTCTTACATGCACAGTTGTATACAATACACACATTACCATATTCAAATCTTACCTTATGGAACTGAGCTGGCAATACTGAACCTGACTATTGGGATCATTTCTTCTACTGTAGCATGTGCTTGTTTTGTAACTGTGGTATCTGAGATTAAAAGATCTGCTGATGAAACTTGAGAATATTTCAAAAAGTCCCAATACGTTGCTCAGTGTTCTTAAATAGAAGCACTAATAAAATGTTTATCACTGAAATGCTCTTATTTAACATTTCTGAATAATTACATCACTTTTTTTATACAAAGAGGGATAATCCCAGTATACCTTTCCAGCAATAAAGGTTTGTGAGGTCGATAGCAGTGAGTAGAAGAGGAGGAAATAAAGAATAAGAATTCTGTTTGGGTTTGTAGTGTTATATTTGCAAGTATCCATGCAACAGTTCTAGCTTCCTAGTTGCATCATAGGAAGAAAATAAACTATTGTATCCATGGTGAATAAAGTTCTAATTCCGGAGTTGCATCTCAGAGATGGAAGGGACTTCTCAGAAGCATTCCATTTTTTGTAAATGCGAGTATGAAGTTGGCGAGGAGTTTTCTGATAGCAAATCACATTGATTTTTCCCCCCTGTTGATGATACCTTGCGATGATAATTTGTCACTTGATAAATCCAAGTGAAAAGTAGAGCGTATCTATAAATGAAGATTGAATGAGATTTGGTGAAAATGCTTTGCTTTGCATGTTTGTTGTTATGGGATAAGAAAGTTCAAAGCAGCACAAGTTTTTCTGCTTGCTGCATTTCATCATAACAGGAAGTATTTTACACAGTACGTGGATTTTTCCCTTTTCAAAGGGGATCACTTATGAATGAAAGCCGTGGATGTGAGCTGCTGCTTTAAAAAATGGGTTTCTATTTAAAGAAAAACGGAAAATGTTGGTGAGCTGCAAAGTGCTTTTGATGTGACAATGATTAAATACCGCTGTTGAAAGAGTTGTGGAAAATGATTTTTTGTTGATATGCACACAGTGAGTGGTCTTGAAGGAGACTTCTGTTTCCATGCAGAAATACGTGTTGGTATGAAACGCTGGGATCACGCCTTTGGATGATAATGTTACTCATCTCGATTTGGAAATGTGTTAGATCAATAAGAAAACAGTTGTGTTCTTTTTCTAATGTGTTTTTGGTTTTTTTTTCAACTCTAAAAGGAACTGATATTCTTAACATGGGACCACAGTGCTCAGTTTTACATGGAAATGTAAATATCCAAGGTGTTCCTTAAGTTTTACTAGTTGAATTTCATCTTCTGGCTGCATTTTTGTTATCAAAGATCCAATCAGTTCTTTAGAACTTCAGAACTGAGCACAGGTTTGGCAGGCAAAGGCCCCAAGTGGGTGTGGGTCCCCCACTCGACCCTTGGGACTTGGAAGGGAGCGTGAGGTCCGGTGTCTGGAGAAAGGCCTGGGGGCTGGGAAAGGCGAGAGGCACATGGAGGAGGGCAGTGTTGCCCTTTGTGAGTAAGGGTGAAGCTGCTGGTTAGGCAGGCAAGCTGTGGTTCAAGAGCAGCTGGGGAGGGCTTTTTAAAAGTAGAAGCAACTGCTCTGTGACTTCTGTGTAGGGGTGGCCGTGGTTCTCCTTTGGCAGAGGGTCTTCTCAGTGCTGACTCCAATTCAGAGCAGTTGGGGTGGATCTGAATTCTCTCTACCAAATGCCAGGTGCTTTGTCTCCATGGTTATTAATACCGCTCAGTCAGAAATTAGATGTCATTTGGCACCTTTGGCCTCAGCTGACTCTCAAGCCTGGCCCAGGAATGAGCAATCAATTGCTCGTGTCCCAGCACATTCATTCCTGCCTCCTGCAGCTGCTTCCCCCTCCAGCCACAGCCCCTCTGTTTTAGAAAATAACCAACTTCCTTAGCCTGAAAGCATGGGGATGCCAGTATTTCTGGATAGATACTGGAACAGATGAGCTGGGCAAACAAGACTTTTTTTCTTGTCGTGTTCCTCAGTACAAGTTTTTTTCTCCTGCTTCATCCCAGTCAGAGAAAGGTGAACATGCTCACGTGGAGGGACCCATCAAACTGCTCTTCAGCTCCTTAGGATGAAGTCTGGTATTTTGTGAGAGCACTCTGGGGGCTTTTCTTAGAGGATGTGTAAAAGAGGCTGGGAAGCCATCCCCGCTGCAGGATGATCCCTCACTGGGTTTACCTCTGCAGAGGATGCTGTTCTTTCTGAAGGGCATAACACCAGTGAACTGCAGAAGATAGAGCAGTGCAACAGCCTCTGTGCCAGGTTCTTTCTCCTACCAAAAAGCAGAACATCAGATAAGAAAGGATAAGTACAACAGAGCACCTGCATAGAAATTGCTGCTGCTAGATAATTTGGCTACTCCAGACTGAAAGAGCCAGATTAGTTGAGCTCTGCTGGAAGCCCAGATGCAGCCATTTAGCGAATAATAGCACAAGGCACAAGAAACATGGCATACATTTTGAAACCCAGCAAAAACAGCGTTGGCTGGAGGAAGCCAGTTTATTAATGGATGTCAAATCTCTTGCCGGGGGCTCAGGATGTTTATGCTGTGATTGTGCAGCTGGCTTGGCATGTGTCACTGTGCTCAGGGAATGGAAAATTTCCTATGCCCTGACCTGAAGCACCTGTTTACGTCAGAAGCGCAGCTCAGTAACCTGTGGGTGGGGAGCTGTCCCACAAAAAGGATGTCACAGTGCTGCCAGGGCTAGGAGCTTCAGTGTTGGACTCGGGTTAATCTGGTTATACTGAAGTCAACCAGGTTGATTCGGTCTCTGTGCTGACCTGGAGTTCCCAAGAGAGCAGAGCAGCAGGACATGGCAGGAATGCATCAGCACAAGCCTGTCCAGCTGGGCGCAGTGCTGAGACAAGCCCACATTCTCCCATTTATACTTTCACTCTCCCCCCAGGCCTCATGCTTTCCCAGCCTTCTCCCACCTAATTATAAAAGGCAGCAATCTCAGACAGCAAACCTCCTGCTATCTTGAACCTGGTGTTTTCCTCCTGTAGGAGTGTATGTCCCAGCAATGCTGTGATGCGCAGGAGGGGATCTGCCCCCTGAGCAATGCATCCCACTGCCTTTACCCATCTGAAGCTTCTGATGCTGCAGCTCCAGTAAGATCGCTGCCTTTAGTAGGCTCTGGTTGCTGTCTCCTTGCAGACAGGACTGGGCTGTCACTGTGTCTCTCCGGGACAGAAGGCAAATGGGGGTGCTCTGCAGGCTGAGTTCAGGTTGGTTTCATGCCACAGAGGTGAGTGTATGCCATAATGGAATCCTGTGGGTTGTTGATCTTCTCCTGTGAAGGGGGAAAGGAAAGGTATGTGGTGTTTGTCCTACATGTGTGTGCATGGCAGAGCAATAACATATTTCGCTTCGTTGTTGCTGTGTGAACAACTGGGTACAGAGCAATACTGAAACCATTCAGTTTTCCAATTGGATTTGAACATTGAGATAAAACAATGCTGTCAGGCAGCACAAAAGATTTTACCCCTGCTTTGGGTAGTCCTACTGCTAGCACAGCCTAAGTGCTCATTTCTTCAGAATATCAGCCATGGTTTGGAATTTCCCAAATGAAAAAGAGTAGACATCTCCCTTACAAAATGATTAGTAATCCTGGATCCGTTCTTGTGGAAAGGTCAGGAATGTTTTGTGCTTCTTCAGAGTCTTGGAGCTGACCAGGAAGCGTGTTACTGTTTAACTGGGTGCTGTGACCCTTCCCACTGCAAAGTGCAGGAGGAAACTCTTGGATACTTGGACAGAAATGTGATTTGACACAGTGATGGGCTGCAGGTCTCACTCGTACAGCATTTTAAAACTTAGCTGGAATTATTCCTATCGTGCCAGCAGGTAGAAATCTGAAAAAAGGCTGTGTTTGAGTGACAGTGTGCCTGGCCATAACACTTTCTAATTGTACAAGGCTGATGGGTGGTTTGGTGGTGGCTGTAACAGCCCTGAGCATGTGTCACTTTTCTAGCACAGAATAAATGTAATACAAGTTGACAAAGCAGAGAAGACAAAGTGTTTGGCCTCATAGCTTGTCTTGCTGCAAAACCAGGAGAGCTCCAGGAGTGGCTCTAGGCTGATGTGCTGTAAATGTGTTCAGGTCTCATCATTAACAGCACAGAGAAGTGCCCAGAGCCAAGCCCCAATATTAACAGCAGCACCAGGCTAACAAGTTCACACCTACCAAACAAAGTCATCGTGTAAGCAGAGAGAAGAGCTGCCAGGGGTTTTCAGGAGGACAAGTGTTGCCCTCTTCCTCACTAGGGGCCTCAGCTATGCTCTCAATGGTTATTGCCCATTTTTCTGCTGATCCCACACTGCTCCCTCATGGATACAAATTACTCTTCAACTGAAAAAAGCCTCTGATCAGGACATTGGTAGACTCCTTCATTTGTCAAGCCAGTATTTAAGAAAGAGTGCCATCTCTTATCATACATTGAGTATGTTTACTTAAAATAATAGAATCCTTAGAGCTGGAAGGGACCTTTAAAGACCATCTAGTCCAGCTGCCCTGCAATGAACAAGGACAGCACAGCTACATCAGGACACCCAGAGCCTGATCCAGCCTGACCTTTAAAGTCTACAGGGATGGGGCATTCACCACATCTCTGGGCAACCTGTTCCAGTGCCTCACCACCATCACTGTAAAAGGCTTCTTCCTTATATCCAACCTAAATCTACCCTCTTTAAGCCTGAAGTCATTTCCCCTTGTTCTGTCACCACAGACTCGGCTAAATAGTCTGTCCCCTTCTTTCCTGTAACTCCTCTTTAGATACTGAAAGGTTGTTATCAGTCCATCTCTGAACCTTCTCCAGGCTGAACAGCCCCAGCTCTCTCAGTCTGTCCTCATAGGAGAGTTGTTCCATTCCATGGATCATTTTTGTGGCCCTCCTCTGGATGGTCTCCAACAGGTCCACGTCTCTCTTGTACTGAGGGCTCCACATCTGGATGCAGTACTCCAGATGATGTCTCACCAGCACAGAGTAGAGGGGCAGGATCACCCTCCTCACCCTGCTGGCCACACTTCTTTTGATGCAGCCCAGGATTTGATTGACTTTCTGGGCTACGGGGACACATTGCTGGCTCACGTCCAGTTTGTCATCCACCAGTACCCCCAGGTCTTTTTTGGCGGGGCTGCACTCAATCCTTTTTCCCCCAGTTTGTAATGGCAGCGGATGTTGCCTCAACCCAGGTGTAAGCTCTTGCATTTGGATTTGCTGAACCTCATGAAGTTTACCTGGGCCCATTACTCAAACCTGTCTAGGTTTCTCTGGATGGCATCCCATCCCTCTGGTGCGTTGACTGCACCCCACAGCTTGGTGTCACCAGCAAACTTGCTGAGAGTGCATTCAACCCCACTGTCAGTGTCATTGATGAAGATCTTGAAGAGCATCGGTCCCAGCACTGACCTCTGAGGGATACCGCTCATCACTGATCTCCATCCAGACACTGAGCCATTGACTACCACTCTCTGAATGATTCTGCATCCAGTTCTTTGTCTATTGAACAGTCCAGCCATCAAATCCGTATCTTCCTAATTTGGAGAGAAGGATGTTGTGGTTTACTGTGTCAAAGACCTTACTGAAGTCCTTAGATAGATGACATCAGTAGCTCTTCCCTTGTCCACTGATGCTGTGACACCATCATAAAAGCCCACTACTTATCAGTCTAAATGTATGAAGTTTTTAGTGGTACCTACTGTAAAAGTGGGTACCAGCAGAACAGATGAGGTTTTTGATTTGTCACTTCAGAGGGATTTTTGCCTCCTCAAGAGGGCTTTTCTTCTCGCAGTACCAAATGATAACAACATAACCATTGTGATTACTGATGTTTAAAATGTCTTTAAGCAGCATGAACTTCTTGTCTTTTGCTAAGTTTGTAAGTCTCATACAGCCTTTTGTACCTGGCATCTAGAGAAATGTAAGACTAGTCAAATTGTGGAGTCTAGATGTCTCCACGATGTGTTTAAATGAATTCTCTGCTACAGTCACCATTTTGCTGGAATTCCATTAGTCAGCAGATGGAATGAGCCCCTTGGCCCAGGTGACCAGGTCATGGATATTTTTTCACTGACAAGTAATTTGGGAGAGGATGAAAGTAGGAACCTTAGAACAGTCCAAAAGAACAACCACGCAGAAAGCAGTGAGCCATGACAGATAAAGAAGTTGAGGATATTTGATCAGGTGGAAGACGGGAAAAACAGTCAGACCCAAGATGAAGATGTGATTTTCAGTGAGTTCACAAATGTTATCCCAAGCCACTTGGAGTTCCTTCTTTTTCCTACAGGAAATGCATACTTCTGACCCCTCTGATCTGCTCGGTTGGAGAAAGACCCAACATGAGAAAAGATTTGGCAGGTCTAAGACTGCAAAATTGAAAACATTAATCGTGTCGGGGGCCATATGAAAGGAGAAATCTGCTTATGTCTTCAAAGTATTCATGTCTATCAGCTGAGTACTGGAATGGGGGCCTGGTTTGTTTTTCTTCCCATCAGAAGTATAAACTTCAGAAAGGTTATGTAAAGTCATGTGAAATGTGTTGAAAAGAGGTGATGAGTGGTTTTCAGTTGGACTGACAAAGGGCTGTGGTCTGGAGAAGCTGAGTTAATCCTGCACACAAGAGGAGATCTGAGCAGAAAGCTGCACTAAGATTGTGTCCTTGCACCAGCAGCTGTTTGCTTTGCCCTCATTCTCTGTCAGCAGGTCAGATGAGCACATGAAGTCTTGTGCTTTCCAGTGATAGAAAACTAATGCTGATTCAGTGACTGTATGGTGTTTAGAGTTCATGCCAATGTCGGGCACCCTTGCAAAGCAAAACTGCCTGCATGTACAGTGTTCTAAGTTTGTGGCATTTGTAGGCCTCTTTGTGAGGTTCCCCTTCAAGGCTCATTCATGCTGTTTAGATGCCATTGTATATCCACAACATTTTGAATCTGAGATTTTTGAACACAACTAAGGAGCTTTGCTGGACTTCTTAAAGGGAATTCACGGGATCTTATTTAGACTCTGGTAAAGCTTTTATTTGATGACCTTAAAAAAGAGAACAGCTTTTATATGAATGCACACTTGACAATATATAAATCTTACTTTCTCATTCAATAAATACAATAACAATTTTCTTCTCATTCATGTAAGAGCAGTATCTGTATGGTTACTTGGATACCTGCTCACTGTAAATGAAAGTAAGTGGAGAGCACAGTAGAAACAGTACTACCAACAGTTAATTAACAAAGTGTTTACTGTTATCACTGTTTAACATCTTTGTCAATAACGTGTAGAGTGAGATTGAGGGCACCCTCAGGAAGATTGTGGACAACACCAAGCTGAGTGGTGCAGTCAACACACTTAAGGGTAAGGGATGCCATCCAAAGGACATTGACAGGCTTGAAAAGTGGGCCTGTGCAAACCTTATGAAATTCTCTTCACAAGAAAGGTTGAGTGAGTTAGGTTTGTTTAGCCTGGAGAAGGCTCTTAGGTAATGATTCAACTTTTTACTTGCAAAGAAACACTATAACTCCCCACCCTCCCCTTCAAATTGAATTCCCTACTTGTTCTCACTCAGGTAACTTACAAGACCTGAAGATACTGGTATTCAGTTGAAATATCAGTCCTACATCAGGCTCAGTTGCAGTATACAAAATGAAGCTGCTTCATTTAAAAGTACTCCCTGTTCCCAGCTATTAAGAAAGTCTACGAGCACGACAAATGGCACCACGTTAAACTACTGAAAATGAATCTTCAGAATGTGGCAGCTTGTTAGGGAAAATGCCAGAGGAACAGTAAGGATATTGCTTGGAAAAAGAGTGAATATAATCGAGAGAAGAGGAAAAGTCTCGTTGTACAATATCTACGAAGAGAGACTGTTGCTCTGTTCCAAGATGAAGAGACAGACCCCTCAGCATGGAATGCAAAATGATATTGAATGTTAATGTCTGCAGAATGGAACCCAAAGACACATCTTCTATCTACAAGGAAACAGGATTGTGATAATCTCTAGAAGGCAGAAAAAGCTTTTTTATTATGTCTCAGCAGCATCCCGCTAAGCAATTCCAGCCCACATATTTGTTCCAAATTAACACTTCATCAACTTTCAAGATTACAGGAAGCACCACAGTATGCCTCCATTGTTCTGAACCCATTCAACTGCAATTTGTTTTTGCATGTTAGCTGTTGAGAACCTAAGAAAACACTTGAGTAAGATTTCCTGCATAAATAATCCCTTAAATTTTACAACATTGTATTTTTTATCCCAGTACCAGCTCTTCAGCTAAACTTTCCTATATTGCAAAAAATACAAAGTAGGGTTTGTGCTGGGGAGGACCATAGAACTGTGTGCTAGCAATATTTGTCATCTGAGGGCTGTCATATGCACACGGAGGTACTTCCACGCTTGGATTTAGATTTCCCTCCTGTTACATCAGAAAACTGTTGCCTTGCTGGTTCAAGGCTAATAGAGCTAGAGGTGTCAAATAGAAAGGCTTACTCATACCTAGAGAGGAAAGCTTCCAGGAAGGGGTTAGGAGCTCCAGCAGCTAAAGTAGATAATTTCTCCAAAGTTTTCCATACTGGTGCTTTTGTAAAAACAAACAAACAAACAAACAAAACGGAATCTCAACCTCTGCAGCAAATCCAAATTCAACAGCTTACTTGCTCCAAACTCTCCAAAATGAGAGATAGATTTGCCTCTTGTGTGTTTTTTCTGCATCCATGTTGAGCCACGTTTCACAGTGCTGTCCCCATCTTGGAGTCTCTCTCAGAACAGCTGGCTACTGGAACCCCTCTTTTGGTCACAAGGCCATGGTGCCAGACACCTACAGAAGAAAATAGCATGCAATAAGTTGCTTTAATTGTATTATGGCATGTGGTAAAAATATTAATCTCAGATAGCAGTAGGGAGCAAGGCCACATCAGAAGGTGAAGATGCTGTTCTCTTAAAACTTGTTTGTAGCCCTAAGTGAAAAGTGAGATGAACAGGCTTTCCAGCCAGGCTTGCTACTTCCAATCCAAATTCAGTCAAGGCCTCACGGTTTCCACGGTTCCTTTGGTCCTTGGCTGTCCTGATTTCAGTGCATGCCATAGCAGCCTTCTGACAGCCGAGATACAAAGCTGAGAGAAGGACTTGGCTGTCCTGGTGGACAGTAGGGTGACTATGAGTGTGTGCCCTCATGGCCAAGAAGGTCAGTGGTACCCTGGGATGCATTAAAAAAGCGTAGCCAGCAGGTTGAGTGAGGTGATCCTCTGCCTCTGCTCTGCCCTGGTGAGGCCACATCTGCAGTGCTGTGTCCAATTCTGGGCTCTTGGTTCAAGAAAGACAGAACTTCTGGAGCGAGCCGGGAGGAGTGCCACAGAGATGGTGAGGGGCCGGGAGCATCTCCTGTATGTGGAAAGGCTGAGACCCGGGGCTGATCAGCCTGGAGAAGGCTGAGAGGGGGTCTTATCCTTACAGGGAAGGAGTCTAGCGGATGGGGCCGGGTTCTTTCCACTGGTGCCACGAGGCTGGATTATGAATCCACGATCATGGGAGATTTTAAAGAAATAAGAGGAATTGAAGGATGCTTTGTTTCTCAAGCTTTTGGCACAGCCAAACGATCAAGATCATTAAACGTGTTTAAACAATAAACGGAAAGATCAGGTATTAGGGAAAGGGTGCGATAGGCTGGGCTGAGGGAAGAACAAGCAGCGACGGCGGTCTTTGCTGCTTCGGCAACAGCCCGGAGCTGACGGCAGCGGGCGGCCTCCGGCTTTGCGCGGGCACAGGGCGCTGCTCAGCCCCTCCGAGCACAGCCGAGCTGGGCCGCCACTTCAAGGAACAGCAGGGACCGCGGGGAGCGGGCGGCGCGCGGAGGCGGGATTGCCCAGCGAAGGGCGGGGAAGGAAAGCGAGGCGCGAGGCGCGGCGGCCCCGACGGTGCCGCCTCCCCTCAGTCCCGCTCCGGTGGCGGCGGGACGCGGCGCGCTCGGGGTGCGCTTCCGCCGGCCCACGGGGCTGCCGCGTCCCGGGAGGGCGGCGCGGAGTTCGGCCTTCGCCTCGGCGCCCGAGGGCGCCGCCCGGCCAGGCGCGGCCGGAGTTCGCCCTCGGCTTGGCGATGGGGCGCGGCCCCGCCTGAGCACCTGCCGGCAGCCGCCATGGACAGCCCCGCGGGCGGCGCGGCGCCGGAGCCGCCGACCCCCGGCCCGTCCGAGGGCGGCGGGGAGACGGCGGAGGGCGGCCCGGCGGCCCCGCGCTCCCGCTGCCTGAGGGCCGTCTACGTGCTGAACGACCCGCCCAAGGCGGGGGCCGGGGCGCGCAGCCCCGAAGCCGGGGCGAGGCAGTGCCTGCTGCGGGCGTGCGAGGCGGAGGGGGCGCAGCTCGGCACGCTCAACTTCGGGGAGTTGGACTTCGGGGAGACGGCGGTGCTGGACGCCTTCTACGACGCGGGTGAGCCGGCGGGGCGGGGGGCTGCGGGGCGGGAGCCGCGGCTCATCTACGGCGCGCACCGAGCCTTGGGACGGCGGCGCTCTCGCCGGTGTAACTTGCCGACGAGCCTAGCCCGGCTTTCGGCCCGGCCGGGAGCTCAGAGCTGGAAGCGACCACTCTGCTGGTCCTCCAGGTGCCTCCCGCTCCCGCTTGTTGCTCTGAATAGCAGTGCAGCCGGCAGGACAACGCGATCTGTATTGAGCTCTGGTGAGCGCTGTGTTCGGGTTTGCACCACTGACTACAGGAAAGACATCGAGGTCCTGGAGCGCGTCCAGAGAAGGGCAACAAAGCTGGTGAGGGGTCTGCAGCACGAGTCCTATGGGGAGCGGCTGAGGGAGCTGGGATCGCTCAGTCTGGAGAAGAGGAGGCTCAGGGGAGACATTATCGCTCTCTACAACTGCCTGAAGGAGGGTTGTGGTGAGGTGGGAGTCGGCCTCCCAGGTAACAGCAATAGAATGAGAGGGAATGGCCTCAAGTTGTGCCGTGGGGGTTCAGGCCGGGTATTAGGAAACATCGCTTCTCGGAAGGAGTGGTGAGGCAGTGGCACAGGCTGCCCAGGGAGGTGGTGCAGTCACCGACCCTGGAGGTGTTTGAGAACCGTGTGGATGTGGCACTGAGGGACGTGGTCAGTGGGCATGGTGTGATGGGTTGGGGGTTGGACTAGGTGATCTTAGTGTTTTGTTCCAACCTTAACGTTTCTGTGATTCTAAAGAAGTGTAGAAGCACACCCTGAAGAAGTGGACCTGTTGGTGTTGCTTGCTGTCAGGGCTCCAGCTGATTACAGGTCTCTGTTGGTTCAAGAGGGTCCCGCTCTCTCTTCTCCAGCCAAACCACTTGAATGGTTGGGCAGCATGAGAAAGAGTCATATCCTTCTGAGCAAGCAGAGAGAGGAAGCCCCTAAGTCAATAGATACTATTTAAAGTAATTAAAATTAGCTCATGCACAACTTCCAGACTGATTTTTCTCATAACCTTATGGGCAGACTTCAGGAAACTGGGGGAATCCGATGACTCTGAAGAGGAAAGTACCTTGAAGTCCATGTTTATGTCATCTTGCCCAAGGATACACTTTGATTTGCTCTTGGGACAAGTTAAGGGAGACTTTTTAAGACTTCATTCTCATTTTGAATGCTCATATGATGAGTCCATTTCATCCTTCAGTAAGTCATCCACATTGAGAAACAACACATCTTTTTGGCTGTTTACTAACTTCTCGGATGGGATTCTGTTACAACTCTCTTAGCAGGGTTGGAAAGTGTTCTCTTTTCATAACAGACGCACTCTCTATTTCTCTTAGGACACAACCACAAGCAGCAGCTTCTGTGTATCTCCCCTGTATTTCTTTGTGTTATTCTCCTGAAGGGAAGTGTGATGCTGTACTGCTGGCCTCATCAATGCCAATATTTTTCTGACAGTCCTCTTTATGTATAGGCACATACTTCTGCACTGCACTGAGAGCTTCTTTTGAGACAGTTATTCATTTTCTTAAGTTCCTGCATTATTAAATAGGTGTCTCTTGCATGGGACTGTGCCTAACTTTGCCAATTCCTTCGGTATTCAGGGCATCTTGGAAAACTGAAATCGCTTTATGCGTGATTAATGTAACTTTGTAATACTGAACTGCCTTACCACTGGATACTACTGTGACATTGTTATCTCTGCACTTAGTTGGCAAATGCTTTCTATCACATTTCTATCTAATTTTTTGTTTTTTTTAAAATTCTCCTAAACTGAGAACTGTTCCAAAAGAGACTGTTTAGTACGGGCCCTGCATTCATACCGTTTCAGTAGCAATGTTTTAAGACCAGTCAGGGGAACAACTCTGTAATCGATGCCCTAATTTAGCAAACTTTTAGGTCAAGGCATCTTGTCATACTGTTACTTCTATTAAGAGAAAGCCCTAGCATGAATCACTGTTCTCAGCCAGCCCTTCAAGCTGTCCAAAAGCAGAGGGGTTTATTTGCCCCCATGTACTTCTTTTGGAAAATTCTTGCAGAATGTTACTGCTATGTTAGCATTTACTCATTGTTAAGAATCCCAGATTAACTGCCATCAACTACAATGTAACCCTGAAAATGCAGGTGTCCTTAAATAAAAATGAATACATTTTTGAGTATGTGTCGGCTGTTACCCAAAAATGCTGAAGCTGATAATTGTTTGTCTACTCATAACGTTCCTGTTCAGCTATCCCACCATTTCTTTAGTCTCTGAAAAACCAGTCATTTTTTTATTTCTCTATTTCTGTGTACATGATTTATTGCTGTCATATTCTTTTTGTAGAATGTGTGTTGGATTGGGGCTGTTGGCTTCTATTCAGTTCTTAGCAAAGACCATTATAAATGTCACGTGGTTGACTTTGTGTTCAGAAATTGTGTGTTTATTAAAAACAAAGTCCAGAGAGATGTTATGCCATTGTGATACTGATGGGATGTAGTGCAATGCACGTTTACTTTCTGTATGTCATGGGCAGAGCTTGCAGAAGCAGTTCCTATATGATAGTTGGACTTTCCTAATAGTTCCTTGCTTGCCTTTTGGTTTGCTGGCTGGAATCCTGACCAGCATGTATCTACTGACACTTAATGACTGAACAGCGACTTCTTCACGTTCTGAATGGTATCAGTGGGATCTTTGATGGAAGCTCTACCCGCTACCCTGCTTTTCCCATTCTGCCTGAAGTTGTGGCCGTTTGCTTTAGACAGAAGACACCCTCCTGAAGCAAGCTGATGTATTTTATTTAGTATGAATCTCTGATACTGTGATTATTGGTGTTGGTGCATTTTGAGGACAAAAACCAGAAATCCTTAAGGATGGTGTGCAAAGAGAAAGAACAACAGGAAGCTCTTTTTCCTGTCTGCAGGCAGAATTTCTGGTAGATGATTTCTCAGTAGGCCACTGAGAAGAGTGCTCAAAAACACTTATTTATATGCTGTAATGAGAGTATGATGTCCTTCTTTTCTTCTTGAGCATACTCGTTACTGAGTTCCCACCATTTGAAATCTTATCATGAATAGAAGTGTGATTTATGCCTTAGGTATGTTAATGCAGGCCAGCAGGTAATGCAGAGTGACTCTCATCTTCAGAAATCACCAGACTTTCTATGGTGCTTTGATAAAAGGAAACTTGTAAGTTCTACAGCTCCTGTGAGAGCAAACTTAGGATAAATGGTGAAATTAGGGCTTGTTGACAAGATGATGAGCACACTTTGCTCAGATTGTTCTAGAAACAAGCAATCAACAAAGTAATCAATGTGATACAGAAGTGAGTGGTGGTGTCTATGGAACAAAGAAGCAATCAGGGGGAGACTTGGAATATTTTTTGGATCCTTTGGCCACGATGTTTTGAGATGATAGCAGTCATTGAAGTGAGCAGCATGAAAGTCGACTGAAAGGAAGATAGACCAGGCAGAGACTGAACTATGAAGGAATAAAGCTAGGATTTGCCTGAGGTTACTCCTGGTTACTCCTGCAACAATCCAGGAAACAGTATGTTAGATAGTTTATTGGCGTAATGGAATGTTTTGAAGTCCATTTCTGTTGTTTTGCTACATATGAACTTTTCTTAGCAGCATCCTGCATGGTAAAGCAGCCCCAAATGCATTTTTAGATATCCTGATGCCTGTCCAGCAGCCCTCTCTTCACTCACAGCCAGAGTTAGACTGGAGAGGGCTTCCAGGCAGAGCCTGAAAGGTGGGTCCTCCTTACACTCATCATAGTTGAACCACTCTTAACGTTACCCTGATTTCTTGTCCCTGAAACTATTTTTCTTCAAGCCATGAAAGGGAAAGGCAGCTTGTCTGTTCTGGGTCCTGATTTTCAGACTGGCGATGACTGAAGTGACATTGTTGCCCATAGCCAGCTACCGCCCTGAAGCCCCCTCCCCTCTGAAAGCTGGCATCCTCACTGCAGAACTGGCAGGAGTGCTTCAACACCTACAGTCGGAGGCAAGGATGTCAGGATAAAGTAAACATTTATCTTCACGCTAATACACAGTGTGGCAACTGGTGCCACTGAGTTGGAGGTGCATGTTTGCCTTGCTGACTCTGCTGCAGGAATTGTGATCTCTAGCAGGAAGGTGAGGATGACAGCTGAGGGCAGTAACCTTAAATAAACGTCAACAAACCTTGCTGCAGTTTATCTTTGCTCTTAGGTGTGACGGTGAGTGGTGGGAAGGGGTTAAAGGTTGGCTGTCTGTCTGATGCTTACTTCAGCAGGTAGAGGTAGCAGTTTTACTGAGGAATACTTAGTTCTCTTTTCATTTCTTCTGCAACTGGTGCAGTGGCTGAGGGTGTATTTTCTTTTTAAATCTGAGGAGATATGTGCACAGTGTGATATGGAAATGTGAAGAGAAGCACTAAAACCATCTTCAGAGCAGGAAGATGGTAGCCAAGAGGCTGGGGCTGACAAGGTTGGGTGTTGTGCTGCTTTAATACAACAGCAGAGCTGTCAGGATCTGATCTTTTATCTCTGTGTGATACTGCATGTGCAGAGCAACTCTGGGAGACTTCAGCCAAGCACTTCATTGTGCCACCAAAGTAAAATATTTTGCTAACAATACTGTAATACAGTAGCATTACAGCCCTTTTATATCCAAGGATGAAGTGAATTTTAAATGACAGTAGCAAGCTTGATGCAGTCCATCAAGTGTTTATGTCATGGTGTTCTGATACATCCTAGGTGCTGTGATGCAACCATTACATTCAAAATGTGTATTTTGCTTTAAACATATTGGTCAACTTCCAGTATAAAGTCATCTTACAGGAATGCTTACTTGCATTCAGAGATTTGTATGCTTCACTTAACATTATTTTCAGCGTCAACAGTGAAACACAGCTGTATATCAGCCTTACTGCTCTTTCAACATGTAGCTTGAAAGGCTTCGTTTTGGTTTAGCTTGCCTATAGGTTTATGAAATAGCTCTCTTGATGTCAGCTGGACAATAGTAGAAACACGTAAGCAAGTAATCATAAGTAGGTTGTGTTGAGTTCATTCATGTTCCTGTGCTGTAAATATCTGCAGGGTGGATGTCAGGTGGATGGGGGCCAGGCTCTGTTCAGCAATGCCCAGTGACAGAACAAGAGTCTGTGGGTATGAACTGGAACATAGGAAGTTCCATATGAGCATGAGGCATGTGAAGGCAGCAGAGCCTTGATACAGACGACTCAGAGAAGCAATGGAGTCTCCTTCTCTAGAGATATTCAAAACCTGTCTGGATGCTTCCCTGTGTAACCTGCTGACCCGCTGTAGGGAACTCCTTCAGCAAGGGGTTGGACCCAATGATTGCTTGGGACCAGTAACATCTTTATCAATGACATCAGCGACAGAATTGAGTGCACCCTCAGCAAGTTTGCTGATGACATCAAGCTGAGTGGTGCAGTTGACACGGTAGAAGGAAGGGATGCCATTCAGAGGAACCTCAGCAGACTTGAAAGGTGGGCCTGGGTGAATCAAATCACAGAATCACAGAATTATCAAGGTTGGAAAAGACCTAAAAGATCATCCAGTCCAACCATCACCAGTACTCCCCAGCTAAATCGTATTCCTCAACACAACATCCAAACGTCTCTTGAACACCTCCATGTTCAGTGACTCAAATGAGGTTCAACACAGCAAAGTGCAAGTTTTGCACTTGGGCTGGAAGAATCTCAGGCATCCATACAGACTGGAAGGAGCGGTCCTTGAGAGCAGCCCTGCAGAGAAGGACCTGGGGGTCATAGTGGATGAAAAGCTTAACATGAGCCAGCAGTGTGCTCTTGCAGCTCAGAAAGCAAATGGCATCCTGGGCTCCATCAGAAGAGGGGTGGTCAGCAGGGACAGGGAGGTGATTGTCCTTCTCTACTCTGCCCTTGTGAGGCCCCAAGGGGACTCTGGAGTACTGCGTCCAGGTCTGGAGCCCCAGTACAAGAAAGACAGAGAGCTGCTGGAGAGGGTCCAGAGGAGGGCCACGAAGATGATCAGGGGACTGGAGCACCTCCCCTACGAAGACAGGCTGAGGGAGCTGGGTTGTTCAGCCTGGAGAAAAGAAGGCTGTGGGGTGATGGGGTCATTGCAGCCTTTCAGTACCTAAAGGAAACCTACAAACAGGAGGGGAATCAACTCTTTACAACGGTAGATAACAGCAGGGAAAGGGGAAGTGATTTTAAGTTGAAGGACGGTAGATTTAGGTTGGATGTCAGGGGAAAGTTCTTTACAGAGAGAGTGGTGAGGTGCTGGAACAGGCTGCCCAGAGAGGCTGTGGATGCCCCGTCCCTGGAGGTGTTCAAGGCCAGTTGGATGGGGCCCTGGGCAGCCTGGTCTGGTATTAAATGTGGGGGTTGGTGGCCCTGCATGTGGCAGGGGGTTGGAGATTCATGATCCTTGAGGTCCCTTCCAACCCTGGCCATTCTGAGATTCTCTGATGATCTTCAGGAATCTATTCCAACCTCACCTATGCTCTGTGTGTTCTGTCATGTCATGCTATTATTACCTGCTTTTATTTTATTTATAGCTATATCTCACTTCCATTTTATCATGGAGTTACACATGGTTATTAAGCAAATCACAGGTGTTTATGTATCCCTAGTTAAAAAGCAATTGATGTTCCTGTTTTACAGATGTAGAAGCTTGAGGTAAGGCCCTTCTAATAAGGAGCTGGTGCAGAACTGGGACAAGATCTCCATATTTTGGGGGTCCTTCTGCACTCTGCTCCAGTGGTGGCCCCTAGTTCTAACTCACTGGCTGTCTGTGCTGGCTGCAAATCCACATTTAACTAACCTGTGGGGCATGCTGCTGCTCTGGCACAGGCAAAGGAGCAGCCCTAGCACTGCCTGCTTGGGCTGCTGCCTCCTTTCATGCTCCAGTGATATTACATGGCTAGAATTATGCAGTCAGGTGTATAGGGGTCACTTTTTTAGGAGGACTTCAAGTTGGTGTACAGCTTGCTGATGAAACCTGTGAACATGGTAGGCTCTTTCCCTCGTGCTTCAGTGTGTATGTGAGTTGCTTTAGCCTCGTGCTACCTTTGAACTGCAGTGCATGTGCTTGTGACTGAGCCAAGAGGGAGCACAGCTGTCGTTTTATCCTGCTCCCAGGCTCAGGCTTGCTGTAAACAGCATAGCTCCAGTCTCTGCTGAGGTCAGTGTGGTTCAGCTGGCAGCTGCTGGTGGGCCAAATATGTACGATTCCACCTAGCCTGTTGTCTTTCAGAGATGCTGCAACTAGCTTTGCTTTTTCCCTCGAGGTTGGGGTGGCCAGGAGCAAAAGCTGCATCGCTGTGGTCTATGAGGAGACAGCGTGAATTCTGACTCTTAAAATTATGGATCACTGTACCATAATAAACTATACTTGCTTTTCTACTCTTCAGAATAAGTTAGCCTCACAGAAGTAAATTGTTGTGCTATAGTGTTAATGCTGAAACTTTTCACTGGTACAAAACCCAATGTTCTCCCTGTTCCATGGCTCAAGCCACAAGCCTGCAGATTCTTACAGTCACTTGCTGATGACTTTTTCTGCTAGTTTGAAGTTTTAAACTAATTTTCAGAGTGAGTAATACAAATATTAGTGAGGGTTTTTTTTGTTTATTTGGCTTTGGCTTTTTTTCTGCTGAGCTTTGATCTGTGATTTCTGCTCTGCTACACCATGATAACTGCGACAAAGCAATCCTTGGAGGAGCTGGCATGAACTTGGGATAAAGCAGTCTGCCTTAGCACTGCAACTAAACACTCTTCCAGTCTACAGAAAGGGGTAATACACAGTTCAGAAATCTTTAGAAGATCTTTAAAAGGGGAAATTTACTTAGTGGAAAAACTTGCATGTGATAAAGGTGACCTTCATAGTATCTGCAGCCTTTTTTTTTTTTTTTAATAGTTTTTATTTTTATTTGCTCATCATCCCCATACATAGAAACTAAGGTCCTTCCACAACATACAAAGAAAAGCATGCTTCTGCAAGAAGTGCCAGAGACTTCATGAAATCTACTCGGTTGATTTGAAGTAAAAAATTTGATAGCAGATTCAGATGTGTCTGATAAACAGAACAGTCCAACAAATCATCCTCAAAATGCAGTTAATAATAGTTGACCAATTGAATTTACAATGAAAAAGCCATTGTCTTGGGTTTTTATTAAATACTTGGTGCTTTTCTTCTTCTGTTAAGCAGAGATATTGTCAACACACACGCTGGGCTTCATCTTACAACAGTTTATGTATATGTATATTTTGAGATGAGCCATTCTACAGCCTAATAAAAGGTGGAGAACACATTTAAAGGCTTGTTATAAAATCGTTGTTTTATGTAACTGTGTCTGAACTGTAGCATGGAAGTACTAATATTCCATAATAGAGATCCTATGATAACTAGCTTGGAGTTACATTATTTATTTAGTTTTAGTTATGCTCTATTTTGAAACAGGGAAATTTTGTATGGGTGCTCTGTGTTAATTAACAGGCAGTGTTCATTCTAATGTTTCCCATTTGCAAGTTGGAAGTAATAACTCATACTATATTTATAGGATAGTTAAAGTACATAATGTTGGTAATTCGCTTTGGAAATGAGGCCTTCTACCAAAATCCTAGGTTTTATTGATCACTACTCAGTACCTGGAAATAGACCTTTCTAATTTTTTAATGGGCGTTGCACATTTCTGAAATTACAATATTCAGTGGTGGATAAGGGTTTTTACAGTAATGCATGCAGCATTTAGGCAGGCACATAACACTTGTGCTGTTTACAGGCAAGGTAAAAATAGCAGATTGGATCCACATCTGCCCAACATCCAGAATACTGAATCAAGAACTCTGTCTGTATGTGAGTGGAAGCTTTTTGGCTCACAGAGAATGCTATGGTTGTATGTAAACTTCATTTGCATTTCCACTTTAACAATGCTGCCTGTTTTCAATTAACAATTTATCCATGAATATTGTACTTCCATGTGGGCCCTAAATGGAAGTCTGAGGCTCTATAAGGAGGAAATCTGTGATATAGTTATGAGACCAGTGCCACAGTTTGGTATGGACAAGTACAGATTTCTAGTGATGGAGATGTTTCTTGATCTTTGTTTTTAAAAAAAATGATTTGGAAGAAAATAAGGGATTTAGGTAAGTCTCATTTATCTTCGTATGTTAAATTTTTCATTCTTAAAAAAAAAAAAAAAGAGAAAAAGCTCTTAAATAGCTGTACACAGGCCTATAAACTACAAAATATTTCTATTTCTTTCCATGGTAGAGCCTTGTATTTTGATGAATCTTATCTCTAACATTTCTTTGGGCAGAAGATAAAATGCAGCGTGATTTTGTTTTTCCAAATGTTTTTGGTATATGTCATTGGCCAATGTGCTTTGTGCTTGGGATGTGCAGATTGGGCAAGTTTGTGCTGCTTCCCATCTAAGATATTCAACCTTAAATGATGAGTGACTGAAGTCATTTAGGTGCTCAAAAGTTTGGAGCTTATTTGAACCTCTTTGGCCTTGCTGTTGAGAAGAAAGGGAAAGCCTTGTTGAATTTCACTTAATTGCACTTAGGTCAGGTGATCCCATAAAGAGTTTATTTATTTATTTATTTTAAGTTGTATTTCAGTCCCTTTCTTTGCCTCTCATGACCACGTTGCCTCTCATGACTCAGCATAGGAAGTGCTAAGCTGAATGAGAAGTTACATCAAGTTCAACATTCTTATTTTCCCCCCAAACTACAGGCAAGGTTCAAATTAGATTCAAGGCTGGGTGCCTTTTTCTGTGTACTCCCTCAACTCGCAAGCTCAGCTCTAGTAAACACTGCAGTGGAAACAATCTCATGTGACGCTTGGCACACAGCTAATGCTAGCGTGAAATGCCTGTTTTTAATTTATTCCACTGTTTCTCTCTGCTAAACAAGGTGGCAAAATGGCCGATTGTTCAGAAGTAGTGGGCTCCTTGACTTGCTAGGTAAATTTGGGAAATAATGTTATCCTCACCTCAGGCACTGAGGTTAGGGCACCACAATGTAAGAAGGATATAGAGAGCATCCAAAGGAGGGCTACAGAGATGGTGAAGGGTCCAGTATGTGACACATGAGCAGCTGAGGTCCCTGTGTTTGCTGAGCGCAGAGCAGAGGAGCTGAGGGGAGGCCTGATGGCGGCTGCAGCTCCTCACAGGGAGCGGAGGGGCAGCGCTGAGCTCTGCTCTGTGTGACAGCGACAGGGCTGAGGGAACGGCATGGAGCTGTGTGAGGGGAGGGCGGCTGGGGGTCAGGGAAAGGGGCTGCACCACAGGGCGCTGGGCATGGAGCCCCGTGAAGGGCAACCCAGAAGGCTGCCCAGGGCAGTGGGCACGGCCCCGAGTGCCAGAGTTCAACGTTCTCAGATACTGGGTTTGATATTGGGTTGTGCTGAGTGGAGCCAGGGGTTGGACTCCTTGATTCATGTGAGTCCCTTCCAACTTGAGACATTCTGTGGGTCTGTGGAAAAGCATGCACAATGTGAGAGCTGCTCCTTACGGCTGTCTAGTACCTATATCAAAGCTTTTAATATGCTGAGAGTATACAAGCAGGGGGAAAAACTGAGCAGGTTTCTTTTTCAGGTAATCTGTGGTGGATAAACTTTTTTGTAGTGTTCTGGATATGTTGATTTCCCTTCGTCGAAACCCTTCATCAATCGCTGCTCATGGCTTTGGGAAAAGTGAGAAATAAGTGACTTTTGGAAATTTCATTTGCTTAATGTCGGTGAATAACAAGGGAGGAAACAGATATATGTTCTTTAAATACACTTTGACAATTTTTGAATGCTGCTTTGTTAGTACATTTGGATATCAAGGATATCAAGGTTGAACGAGCATGTGGGAAGTGTAAATAGCTGTCTGTTTCGAGTGAGGATTCAGGCATATTGATTGCTTTGGAGATGATTAGCTGTTTTGCAGATGGACAACTACAGTTACTAAATCCAAGACTTTGAGCTGTAACTTATGCCTAGACTAAGCTGGATGGTAGAAGGGAATGTTTTAGGCAAAATATAGGGAATTTTCTTTTCAGGAGGCACCAGGTTTGCTACAAGCTACCTTCCAAATGAGGGCTCTGTTTTTCAGTTTTTCTGTTTCAGTGGGGCATTTTTAGATTTTTTTTTTTTCTCCCCTCCATATCAGAATACTAATAACTGTATGGCTGCCAGGTCTATCTCTGAGACCTGACTGTCTGTTTAGGCTAGCATCACACAGCAGCTGTGTGGTACAGAGAAGCAGGAATGGGATTTGGTTGTATGGGGAAGCGTTCAACTGCTCAAGCTGTGATACTGCCCTGTCTCTTCCTGCAACCCTATCAGACTCCATCACGGTGTGCCTGCTGATCTTCTGCAGCTACTGAGGAAGGAGTGAACTGCTTTTCTTCACCGTGTACCCCACAGCTGCGTGTCTGCTATGGTTTTATCATGTCTAAAGACTGTGCAGTTAAATGTTGGTTATTTTGCTTCTTAGGAAGCATGGAGTCTCTCTCTCTTTCCACTTGGAGTAAATGATGAGTTCTGCTACAGATGAATGTTTTGTCCAGTCTTCACTTGTTAAGAAGAATTGAGAGGGAGGGAGAAAAAAACAAAGGTGAATATTGGAAGTAACAAAAAGTTGAAACTTTAGTCACCGTTGCAGTGAACATTTGGTTAAAATTTTGAAGCATGTGCCATATTGGCTGTTCTTCCATTATATTTTTGATACTATTTAAGCCTTACTCTTGATGTGATATTTGAGTTGTTTTAAAAAGAAATGTGTATACTATTAATAATCCTCAGCATATTTTAACATAGTAGTCTAGGGTAGTAAGTCTAGAGCATTTAGTACTATAAGTTGGGTTTCTTAATGAAGGGCTTTTTTTCTTGAAACTTGCTTGGATTAATATACTATTCCTTTTTACATTATACATGGTCAAATGGGAAAATTGCTTTGATTTACCCTTTAAAAAATAAAAATAAAAAAAAACCAATCAGCTGGATGTAGGGTTATATGGTTGAAATAACAGTAAGTAGTTTGTTTTGGCACTCAAGAAATACGTTATACAATAATGAACAACAGTTCAAGAGGTGTTTGTGCATGTACTATCTCAGCCTAGACTTTACTCAGCTTCTTACAGTGATTTTCATAAAATGAAGAGGGCGTTTTAACTTTTATTTCTACCAGTTCATGTGAAGTCTTCTTAAGGCCTTTCCAGGAGGCTAGCAGGAAGATGATAGCTAGATACCATTCACAGGACCAGTCAATGTCTGTCAGTGACAGAGCTTCTAACTGTTTCCCTGCTGGCACTAAGGCAGAATTTATCAATTTGTATTTAAGTTTCAGATCAGAAGTATCTGAACTCTAGGGGAGGATGGAATGGAAAGGGAAGAAAAGTAAAGACCTTGGGTCTTGTGAAAGAGCTAGGAGTTACAGGCAGGCATAAGCATTTGTCTGCTTGGGCTGTGAAATTTCTCGAAAGCTAAGATTCAAGTGGTAACGTCTCTCCCTCAGTTTTCAACCCAGGAGCCTGAAGGAAATTGTGTAAACAGTGATCTCTTGTGCATGACACAGCTTTCATCTATTGGCAGCACTCACTTGATTTGATTATGGTTAGTAACTGAAGATCCATGGCTCAGAGTGGGCAAACTTTTGCAGCCCTTCCACAAGGAAGGATGAACTTGGGAAGGGCTGTGTACTGTAAATTTTCCAGTGAATGCATGCGCACGCTTTTTATTTTAACTGTGATTTCTCGCACCGCTGTGTTACCTGCCTCAAACTTGAGGCCATGTTGTTCTTAAAACATCAGAAACTGCAGTATGAAATCATAGAATGACTTGGGTTGGAAAGGATCATCAAGTTCCAACCCCCCTGCCTCAGGCAGGGCCACCAACTTCCAGATCTGGTACTCGACCAGGTGGTTGTCCAGGGGCCCATCCAACCTGGTCTTGGACACCTCCAGGGACGGAGCCTCCCCAACCTCTCTGAGTAAAACACAGACTAGTAAAGCTAGTTTTAGTATGAATGCTGTTGGCTTTCAAGGAAATGTAATGCTTAAATTTGTCTTGAAAAGTAATGTTTAGAGAGAATTCAGTGAATGTAAACTTCATCCATGGGCCAGGAATATGCAATTTCTGGAAAATTCAAGCAATAGTTTGGTGTTCAGAGACTCCCTTGGAAATCTTAGCTTTGTGTCTAATTTGTGACAGTCCTTCTGTTCCTCCTTCAGAGGCAGAGTAACTGCAGGTCTAGCGTTGATGATGAAGAACTGTAGTTTTTCTCCAGTGGCCAGTTCACTGATTATCTGGCGGGAACATCTGCAGGGAAATACATTCTGAGATTATATAATTCTTGACTGGAATGCATTAAAAATTGAATGTGCTACTTCAGAGAGGGACTGCTAGGCTCTATAGAACAACCTCATAGCACAAAGCACCTTACATGCCGTTATCTCTGACTTGCTTCGCAGCTAGCGAAGGGAAATGTGCACTTCTGAGCTATAGTTCTTCTCATATAATCATGGAATCCTTAGAGTTGGAAGGGACCTCTGAAGGCCATCTAGTCCAGCTCCCGTGCAGTGAACAGGGACACCACAGCTGCATCAGGTTGCCCAGGGTCTTATCTAGCCTGGTCTTGAAAGTCTCCATGAACAGGGCACCCACATCTCTGGGACCAGTGCCTCACTACCATTACTGTAAAGGACTTTTTCTTTATATCTAATACAAATCTACCCTCTTTGAGCTTGAAACCATTTCCCTTTTTTTCTATCACCACAGACCCTGCTAAAGAGTCTGTTCCCTTCTTACCTGTAGTTCCCCTTTAGATACTGAAAGACTGCTGTCAGATCACCTAAAGACGAGCCCAGGAAGGAAGAGGACAGAGTAAGGTAGACTTCTGATGGATCAGACAAATGGTATTCTAAAAATGCTTTCTCTCTCTGCATTGACAATCAGGGGAGTGAAGATGACCTCACGTGAGACCAAACACCTGTCTTGTGACTGACCAATGGCTGCTGAATCTTAGTTTTGGAATAAATAACATTAATCGAGACTAGCATGAGTATGTTCAAGCAGCTTGACTATTCAGACTCTGTTTTGGTACACGGGAGCACTAAGCCTTCTTAATTTGGCATAGGAGGATGTTTAATACTGCCAAAAGAATAAGTTCCCCAACACGGTCTCATAAATGACTGGACTGTTTTTAATTAAATCTTTTGTAAGAAAAGAAACACACACAAGCAGACAACCTCAAGCAAACTGACGAAGTTGGAAAAAAAAATAGGACTGAGAACAAAGCTTTGTTGTGGAAAACAATGAGCAATTTCTAAGCTTAGGCATATGCTGTTTAGAGTAAATTACTTATTTTCTAATTTCTGCAGTTCAATAATGCAAGAAGAGTTTGTCTAGGATTAGTTCCTTTCATGCAGTTAACATTTTAGGGAAAGAAGAAAAATACATTTTTCTACCCCTTCTGAGTGACTGGTTCTTTTCAGGTGTTCTGCTATTCCAATGTTTTCTAGTCAGGCAATGTTTTCATATTCATGCTTGTGCAGAGCTTTAAAAGTGCATTCTGCTTTTGGATTTGCATTACTTTTGGATTTAATATTAACTATATTAATTTTCTTCATGCACCAGTTCTTGAAGTTGCACAGTTGTATTTAGTCTGGCAGAGTTTTAGAAACACTCTTGGAAGATCTGTTAAATGTAAGTACAGGCATTCTTTGGGCACAACTTTTGCTTTTCTGGATCAGTGGAACTGCTTTCCTATTTTATAATAGTGTTTTACCTTCTTTGAAACGTACAGTTTTATTGTGAGTTTAATTATATTTAGGAAACATCTAATGAAGTTTCATAAAGCTTTTGCTTTCCACTTCCACTTTGGAAGAACCTTTCCTTTAATTTAACAACAAATAAAATCCTTAATATGCAATTAAGGGGAGAGAACTGCGAGATTCGGGTGATGTATTTAATAAATAAGAAAGCCCTAGGACATAAAAAGTAAATGAGCATCTAGCTTCTATATCAATCCCTAGAAGTGACAGTATTACTTACCTGCTGTAATTTGTTCTGCTGCTTTTAACTGAATTGTAGTTTCTTGTGTGTGATTTAATTTTTGGGATGAATGGGTTCTTTTGGCAATAAGGAGTACATATCAGTTCTAAACCATGATGAAGTATTCATGATATTTATAAGAATTAATAGTTTTAAATACTCGTTTCTCCTGAATGGCAGTAAACACCACTGGAACACTAAAAATATGCTCTATTTCTATTTTTAATGTGTGTCCTCTGTACCAGAGGACAGATGAAAGAGGCGGTATCTGAGTACTGCTGTAAAGTAACACCACAGTGCTGACATGATTAGTGGCTGTAATGTTTAGGTCCGAATATAACCCTGTTCTGGATCACTCTGGATGAAAAGGGTGCTTGTGCAGAAAGCTCGAGATGAGTGTTGGCCCCTCAATCTGTCCATGCTGCATTTTGGGTGATTGTCTGGTGATCACTGTATCCCAAGGGGTGGTTTTGCTGAATGAGAATTAGTGGTGCTGAGGCTATTTGAATTCCAAAGCATAAAAGGTTGTAGGTGAGAACTGAAATCAAGAACAAGGAATTTCTGGTTGTGGCTAAACAAGATATTTAAAATAAATGCAGTTTTTGTGTTTTCTGCTTATGTTAAAATGCTTTCAGGCATTGCGAGTGTGTCATGCTGGTTGATTTCATTACCAGTTTCCCTCCAACTACATATACCACTGTTTCTTCCAAGCTGACTGCTTCCGCTAACTTCTACTCTGAACTTCAGCTATTATCACCTACAGTCTGGCCATCCAAAAAGACAGCATTTATTCTTGATCAATACTTGTCTGTGAGAAAAGAAGCTAAACCTAAATTTAGAAAGAGAAGCCTGGAAAGCATTTTGTTGAATTGGCTTTTCTGACACAGAGATGGGAGTAGAGGATGAGGTGTGATCAACTTGTTCCTGTTCAGAAGTCATGCTTTGCTAAGCAGGTACTTGTGCTGTAGTATTACTTTTATGTATCTCGCAGACCCTAGAAGTAAGGAAATTCTTCTCTCTTTGTAACCATTCTATGTATGTTGTTGTACTTCAGGATCCTTTATTTGTGTTTCAAGAATTGTAGATGAAAGATTTTAGCATCAATTGCCAGGAAAGCATAAGACAACTGAAACAAAAGTATTTGTGAATCATTGAGTGATCATCTCATTCAATGATTCACAAAGCTTACTACACTAAGAAAAGAGATGTAGCCCTGAAAACAGTAGTGCTGGGGAATGGTCACTGTCACTGAGTGCTGTACTTGCAGTGCCCAGTGCACTGAACCTGCCTCGGGGAGCTGTTGCTTTAATTAGCATTGATTATTCATCATTAGTTCTCCACTCACATTCATTTCCTGACCTCACCAGACTCAAGATATGCTTCCCTAGCAGCTGAGTAAAGCTGCTATGTGGATAGGTGCGTATTCTCTCCTTCCTGCTCCCAGCATACTGCTGTTCCTGCTGGAGGGGTTGTGGAGACCGCTCTGGGAACACAGGGTCTTATCACTGCTCTGCCGCCACCAGCACTTCTGGTGTTCTGCTTTAGTCAGATGGTGCTTGCTTCTGTTTCATCCCTTTGTTCCCATGGTCAGACTGGATCTTATTCAGTCATCTTCCTGGGGCTATCTTTTCCATGTGCATGTATGTTTTTGTGATACCACCTTCATCTTTGCTGCTAGTCTTCTATTTATTTTACCTTATTCACACTTGCGTTCATGAGGTGTGAATAGACAAGAAAAACTCATCCTCTTATATCTTTTATCAGTGTTAACTGCTAAATAATTCTCCTTTTTATTCTGGACATTTCTGTGGTTATGCTCATTTAATATGGCTCTGATGCAGCTTCCACTGCAGTCAAGAGAAGGCAAATTTCAGATGTAGGCTTGCACAGCAGTGCTGTGGGTAGCCTTGTTGAAATAAACTGTTATGGATCATTGCTCACATGATATTGGAAAATGCAATATCTGTGTGCTACGTGAACACACTGTCTAAATCTTCTCACCAGGAAGGAGATTTTGATTCCACAGCACAGTTCTACAAAATTAGTTTATACAGGCACTAAAAGCAGTCCAACCTCTTTGACTTCATCTTTTTCTTTGAGTTAATGTGATTCTAGGTCTGCTTGTTATTTTGTCCAGATGTTTATTTTATAGATCACTTAAGTTTTCTCAGTTGATTTTGTAATGTTGGAGGTGAGGATAATCTGGATGTGTGGATGAAGCTGGGGTTTACTGCTTCAAGCCTGCTCAGTTTGTATGACCTTGTAGCATGCGGTATGCTAAGAATTAGTTCTGCTGCAGAAAGCTCTTTGAGTAGGACCTGGAAAGGTGATCAGTAGGTGGTGCAGGATTTGAGATTGCTCAGGGATAGGAGCATTTTCTCATTTTACCACGATTTTATTTTATTTTTTTTATTAATTATTTTTTAAATCATTATGTTTTAAGTAGAGGTATTTCGTTTTTTAGGCAGGGCATTTCTGTGGACTTAAAAGCCCACAGTGCTTTAACAGGTTTAAAAAGTTTTGGTTGACCCCAGGGTGTGGTGCTTTAGCATAGCCTTTAAAATACCCGGGTGGAATTGTACAGGAATGTAAATTCACTGCTGGATTTACTGAGAACTTGCATACTGAGTATGGGGCATTGATTCTTCTGGAAGGTAACCTCAGTGAAGCCCAGGTGAACTGACCACTTTGGTTGGATTTCACACAACAGGCCTGGCCTGCTCATGCGTTTCTTGTTTATTAGTAGCTTCATTCTTCTCTGTCATTCCCTATAGATACAGGAGCTGTCTGTTAGCAGCTTCAGAGGTGCAGGATTTACTGCCCTGCTGAACTGGGACTCTGGAATCTGTTTTGGGCCTCAGACTGCCCTGTGGTTTGAATGCCCAAGCTTTAGTCTTATGAATACTTTGGATGTACATTTAGCTGTCTATCCCACAGCAGTGAAAGCAGACAGTCATACAGATACAGACCTTCAAAAAGCTTTAGACCACAGTTTTCTTGGGTAGCACAGAATATACAAGGATCAAGGGAAAAACAGCTTAAGTGTCTTTATTCCAGTTAGTTCTTCTGTCTATGCTGGTCTTTAGGCTCACATAAAAAACAGACAGTGAGTTTCAAATCAGTCTGTATCTCAGCTGTTCTGCATAGTGCAGGGTATTTCTATTTACTTTTCTGTATAGGTCATCTTCACTGATGCAAAGTTTCTTACTTCCATTTCTGACTAGAGTGCTACCCAGGAGAACTGGAAGCTCAAGCTCCTTGTAGTTGAGTTCCGTATTCCACTCTGCCCTGCACCTCAAACTGCATCATGCGTGTAGCTTTTAAAAGTCAATTTCACAAATTATTTATTATCTTTCAAGTGCATGGTAATATTTACTTGTACTATGAGAAAATGATCCTTAATAGAGTACGTTGATTTTGTACTTACTGATGTATGCGTGATCTCAGAATTCATTTTAAATTCTTTGTAATGATGAAATGGGTTTTAAGACTTTTTTTTTCTTTTTTAGCACTTTCCTCCCTCACTCTCTCATTTCAGATGTTGCAGTTGTGGATATGAGTGATATTTCCAAGCAACCATCACTGTTCTACCACCTTGGTGTGCGTGAAAGCTTTGACATGGCAAATAACGTTATACTCTACCACGGCACTGATGATGACACTGCTCAGTCTCTCAAAGTAAGGTTCTCTCTTCAAAATCTTGCTTCATTTCAGAAATAGCATCAACTACCTGATCCTGCAAACATTTGTGTTTTTTTTTCTGAAACTTTAATTGAGTGTGATTTTCTAATAGCTATTTAGCAAAATCTTGTTAAGAATAATAGCTACTACCAAAAATAGCAGTGGTTAGAGTAATGTAAAAGCTTGTTTATAAGAAAAGATCCATACTGCAATACTGGTTTTGCTTCAGATGGTTTGACTTGTACAAAACCTGCACTTTCACTTCCAATAATGAAGCTCAAAGAAGTAATGTATTGCAACCTATTTTGAACATTTAAGTACTTCTCTGAGCTGAAGTTAGTATCTCCTAGTTTCTGAGAAGCTAAGATTACAGGAATCTTCTTTTTATTTCTCTTTGATGAAGATAAGGAAAACATAAGGAAGAGATCCTCATCAAATCATTTTACAGACCCGTTGTTCACTATTACAGTGGGGAAACATGCTATACACTGAAGTCTTTTAATGTTGTTCTGACTGCAAGTCCTGTAGTGGGATATTTCTTTCACAGCGTAGGTTCTCTTTCATTTGGCTCATGTTTAGATTACTCTTTTCTACTATTACTTACTGATTCTTATAATATCATCCTTTTTCTTGCTACCTTCACTGAGAACAGTGTTTATGCTGTGTGAGGTTGCTTTTTTTCTTCTTTTGATTTATTGCCCCTTATGGTTTTAGAATTTTTTCATGACATTGATGTCCGAAAATCTATCTAGGAATTCTCCAACCTCTCCCAGTGAAATAAGAATATTTAGTTGAATGTTATTTGTGCATGGGACTTCTTGTCTCTTCCCAGAAGAGCTGGGTCCTGCCACAAATTCTTTTTTCTTTCAGTGTCTTCAGTTTGACAATCTGTTGGTGGTTTGTTATTTCTGACTAATTTAGCCAGTTTTTTTCCCTTTGCTTTTAGGAATATATTACTCTACTTGGATTTGGGTTGCTTTACCTGCCCAATAAGAGTGTCTAGCCTAGCTGTTATGAAGGCAGTATTCTTACTGTTGCTCCTGCTGGAGTAGCTGTGAAGTTCAGGCAGCCTGACTATTTAGTCCACTTCATAGAACACATCCTTGAAATTCTCCCAAGAGTTGTATCTTCAATTTCTTCAGTGTTCTTTCCAAAACAACCTATCTCTAAGCACATAATAAAAAGGCTGGATTTCAAGAGGTTTATCATTGTGGAACTAAACCTCTTAGGCTGTTAGTAATGCTCAGTCTGATGGTATATACGTGGGCACCATCATTTCTGTGCGAGTGGGTTTGAGGCTGTGGATGTGAAGGTGTTGAGTAAGAATGATTTTAGATTGCCAGAGCACATACAGTTAAATTACTTCAGTAACCTTGCTTAAAAACAAGTCTGAATAGCTTATCTGGAGATCTCTTTATTTCACCGAGCAATGTTCACTGGACATGCATAACACCGCAAGAAGAAGGTTACTTACCAACAGCTGGAGATCTTTGAGATTTGGTTTACGGTAAATTTTCATTCTCCTTATGGTTTCAGTCTCTCTCTCTTTAGATTTCAGAGTCAGAAGAACTAGAGTGCAGGAGTGTTTTGGGCTGTGCTCATCCAGGTAGGAAAGGAGCGTAGGTATCTTAAGGATATTCTTGGAGAGAAAAAGTCTCCAACTTTGAGTGCTTTGGATTCACAAGCGTCCGGTAGGCTTATGGAGTGCCCTGCTTGAGGAACTCCAGTTACTGGCAAGTACAAGTTTTCTTTATCTTCTGAGCACTAATTTAAATAGGTTTATTCTCTGAATCATTAATTCTTTCTGAAACTGAACTCTGGAGATTTTTTTTTTTGACATTGTCCTTTACTTGGAATTTGGTATGGCAGGAAAAGGAGATTATGCATTGAAGAACACATTTGTACGTGTGTATGTGTGTATACCATTCAGTTTTATTGGACATAATAATAATTCTCAGTAAAAATGACTATCTTTCTTCTCTTTTTCTTCCAGGATATGGTATCTCAGAAAAATACAGTAAGTATTAAATCTACATTCATTTTAAAACACAAAATGAATACTACAGCTGAAGCAATTCTAACAACAATGTCACCAAGTGTATATATGCTCTTTATGGTACTAGGGAGTCTATTTTCCTTATGTACAATACCAGCTAGTCAATCTTACTGACTTCCTTTCAAAAGAAAAGATAGATGAAAAAAATTACTTTCCTTTAGGAGTTCCTTTTTAATTTCTAGAGAAGTGCCTGTAGGTATGTTATATATGTATGTTCATAGATAAAAATGGACTTGAAATTTCAGGCTCTGTTTCTACCTCTACTACTTTCACTCATTTATATAAATATGTGTGATACATTATTAAGGCTGTACATCAAGCAGATTTGACTACTGTGTACCCATCTTCTTCTTCACAAATTCACAGGTTTTGCTGAGGAATGCAAAACCTTCCCCAGTTAAAAACATTTTTAACTTTAATGCAAGGAAAAACAAATAAGTAAGTAAACCTCAACAAAGATACAATTCAGTAGTTATTTTGGGCTTGCTGTAATATACCACAATATCTTGCACAGTTCTTTATTTTTTGGTACTTTCCATCAGTGGTTATTTTCATTAAACGCTGCTATACTGAGGGCTTGTGAATTCATAAAAATCTTGAACTTATACCTTTATAGGTTTCCCATATACTTCTATTCTTTTCTGAAGTAATCCTAAGCAGGATTAAAACAATAAAATTGCTTTTGATTTTGCTAAAAAAAAGAATAAAATCGTTTAGAAAAGAACGAAAAGAGATAATTTATTAGTTGCAGCTGCTTATTTTGAGTTACAGTTGATACTTGGCTGCAGCAAGTATATAGGCTAAAGATAGATTAGGTTGAATAAGTCCAAGTCCTTTTCCTGTCTGTTGTGGTGATCTTTGATATCTTTGGTCTGATTTCACTGTGCAGTGGGAAATGCATTTCATAGTCTGCATCTCTGTGAAAAGAGGCCTCAGAACAGCTTGAGGTTTCCTTGTGAATAATGCTACTTCCATCTTCAAGCTATAACTGGTGGATGTCCCAAGTGTATGCTTTCCCATCTAGAGCCAGAGGGAGAACTGTGACAAGAGCCATTTAGTACTTACTCCTGAGGTGGTGCAACAGTGGAGTTCAACCTAATGCCATGGATTAGCAGCCTGCAGTCTTTTCTTTTGGCTGATTCTCTCCCCAGAAGGGAGTTAGGACCTCCTTCAGCTTCATGAGGAAGAGAAGAAAAAGTGGATTTGGTAATCTTTTCTGCATCAGACCTGGAGGCACCAGGTTAGCAATAAGGGCAGGGAGGGATCTTGAAACTGGCGTCCTGATCGCTCCTCTAAAAAGGGGGGAGTTGTGTAGCCTACTTCCTTCAAGTGCTTAGATTGCAGAGATCATTGTGAGTAAAATACAGAAGAATAAACAATTGACTTAAAATATTAAGTATGGATTCTTGACCTTTCATATTACTCAAAGGTATTTGTATTCTCTTAGATAGTAAATTTATTGTAACGTGCTCCCTTGTTGCATTTTTTTATATCAGTTTTATAAACTGATTGGCAAGCTAAATAATTAGTAAGTTCAAACTTCATCTTTTTCTAAGTTGGAATTGGCTTCGAATAGACAGTTCCCCTCCTTGCAAGCCATATGATGTGTCTGGAGTGGCATGTAGTTTGCTGCAGTCCAGTGTTGTGCCACTGCTTTAATGCTTGTTAAAATATATTGTGTAAGAATAGGAGAACTGGGAAGGTAGTTTCCTTCCACTGTCCAGGAAGGATTTCCAGGGTAGAAAAAATGGGGAATGCCATTCAGATTGACTTCTGCAAACAAATGAAAGTTCTGTATCAGTTTTTTTAGAGGACTATTGCTAATTAGGATTGCTATGCTAGATATGTAGTTACAGAATTGACATGAATTTACTACACCTGGTAAGGTAAATAGTCACATAAGCACTGCAGTTTCATTTCTAACTATTACATATAGCACTTAATATGCTCTGCTACGGGTCTTTATTTTCCTTTCATGTTTCCTGGTTGGTATGCCTCTGTCACAGATGTGATGTAGCAGAAAGAGCTTAAGTGCATTCTTCACTGGAGTGTGGAGATATGTTGGAAGAAGGATAGATACTTCATATGTTAAGCTTTCCTCCAGCCCAAAGGTAGCCACAGGATTACCATTACTGGTTTTATGACAAGAAGTCCTCTTGTTGCTTCAGTACTCTGTGTCTGTGCTCGTGTAAGGAAAGAAGGTAATTGAGATTGCTACCAGACACATTGCACCATTTTTCCAGCAGCAAAAGTGAATCTTTCTGCATGCAGTTCTGCAGTTAGGACCTTTCTCTCAGGTTTTCTTGTCCTCACATTTGCTATTTGTCCTGCAAATCTCAAATCATGTACAAAAGTGCAAAAGATAACAGCATAGAATGGATGTGGAACCATGCTAAAGATGCAGAAAAGATGAATGTGTTGCGTGTCCTTAGTGGTGATTTTTTTTTGAGCAGGTAAGTCATGAAAAAAGTTGATATTTTCCTTGTAAGGAAAGTATTATGCTAACTCTGCATCAGGGAGGAGACAAAAGTGAGGAAACTGGACATAAAGATGAAAACAATGCATAGAAAGAGTTACAGCATTGATTTGAAAGCTGACTTGAGCACAGCTGATCTAAAAGAGAAAGTTATACAATGGTATGCTGTGGTGGTGTGTGCTTGGGATATTTAATAGCTTCATGTCTGAAAAAAGAGCATAGGAGTAAGAGAATGGGGTTTATAGCTTCCTTCCACTGTCCAGAAACAAAGATTTCCAGGACAAAAAAAGCTGAGGGCTTGATTCAGATCTACTTGACTCCCACAATTAATTAATGGAAGTTCTGAATAAATAATTTATTGTGTACTTAGATTTTAGATTTATGAAAGAATTATTGGCTATGGGAGTTCAGTTCCCAAAACAGAACTGCACTTGTATGACATGCAAGGTCAATATTGCCAATGCCCCATGAGTTAGTTTTCCTTCTATACAGCTCCTTGGAGGTTTGAGGACAACCTTCTGCTAATTTCACTTATAGTTTAGGCACAGTTCCCTTTCTTCTGTCAAAATTATCAGTGATAAAACAAACAGCAGATGCCCGTTTGGACAGAACAATGTGTTTCCTGTATTATTATGGACAAGTTAAGGTCTGAGAGGCTACTGGATTGTAGGGTTCAGGAAAATGCATTTCTCTCTGGGAAACTGGTTTGTGCATTGGAGTTTCTTTAGATGTTAAGTTACTACAGGTTTACTAGAAGAAATAAATTCCAAGGATTTTCAAAATCCCAAATTGCTTAGAAAATCTTCCCCCAATTTACCATTACACATAATCCATGGGAAAATTATTATATTTTGGTACAAAATGTTGTTGATATCCTTGATTCTTTTGTTTTTGTTCTCGGTAGGGAAATTTTGTCTCCCTCTACAGAATTTTAAGGAATAGCGTGTAAAGATTTCCAAGATGGAGAGAAGAAAAGAGTGCGTTTTAAAAACTGCTGGAGTCAGGAAGCAGAATGTTCAGACCTTCTTACAATAGTTCCATCACTGAATGCTTTGATCTGTTTAGTTTATTTGAATGTGACACTGAGAATATAAGCCAGAACTTCCCTCGTGGAAAAATTATTAGGGCAAGTTCAGAATATAAAGATAATTTTTCATTAGTTGGTAAGTTGATAGTAGACCTGAAGGAGTTTGAATAATTGTTAATCTGAAGGGTGGTGGGGAGGGAGAAGGTGTTTAAAGGGAAGTAGGATAGCTATTAAACCAAAAAGTTTTTTATTACTTAGGTCTGTGTACCTGAAGAAATATTTTGAGATTTAAATGTTTGGGTTTTTTTTCTTTTTTCTTATATTATAGAGGATAGTGATGCCTTGGCTATGGAGGAGCTGTTAGCAAAAGTTCTCCTTAATCCAAAGGAAACAATACTGAAATTTATCTTGCCAAAGGAATTTTTATGTTGAATAATCACTTTTTAATGTGATTGGCCCCAAGTCTCTTCAGAGCTTCAGTAGCTGTATAAATTACTGTAGGTAATTCTTCAAGTCAATGAACGTATAAGAAATCTAAATAAAAAGATTTTGACACGTGGACTCATTCTCCACTGTAGTAGTCCCAAGGATTGAATAAAGTATGATTACTCTATATGAATTTGATAACATGAAGAAGTATCATTATAGAATGGCTTTAAATATGTATTTTAATTATTTTTACAGTTTATAAAAGATTGTATGGTGGTTGACTAATAATTTATTACTAAAAAGTTGGAGGCAGCAGAAGTAGTAAGAGTTTCAGAAGGGCGCAGAATGGAAGAGAGAAGAGTAGCTTCGAGTCAATCGTTATTCCTTTTTGAGAGGAAATAGAAATATTAAAAATGTTTTTATTGATCATTACATATAACACAGTTATTATTTGCATAATGAAAACTATGGCTTTTAAAATTAATTTATGATAGTCGTTATGGAAATGTTATTGTCTCAGGGAGGCACATTTGTAGCAATTGGCTTATAGTTAACTAATCAGGTAATGAATCTGCCACTGTCAAGAAGTCAGACTTCTAAAGCAAGTTAATGGTGACACGAGGAGGTGTATAGAAAAATAAAGAAACCCTACATTCCACTTTCTTGCTGGTGATGTGTTGTGCTATTTTTCTTGGATTTGTAAATACGGATTTACTATAAATATCTACATTTCTCCTCCATTGTTTCTTTAATCATTTCTCTATTCATGTGTCATATCTGTTGTTTTGATTCTCATGCTGTTTTATGGTGGTGTTTCCCTCTTTGTTGTTTTATTTCAATTTGGAGTAGGTTGCCAACCACAAAACTTTTCTTCGGGTTGAAGTACCTCCTGAATACCACAATGGTAGCCTGATAGGCAAAGTATGTATCATTTTAAATGTTGTCTCTTAATAAATATGCCATCTTCTTACTGTGTTTCTAGCATTTTTATGTAAGGGTGTTATAAAAATTATGCTTTCTTTCACACCAATAGTAATCTCAGAGTATGTGTTACTTGCAACCTAGATCTTGTGTGTGGATTGTTTGTTTTATGATAATTTTTCTCACTATAATTATATAAAGGCACCACTTATGTTCAACTTGTGAACAGGAGGTGTTCTGAAAAGTCAGTGATATTTTAGAGTCACCTATATTGTAAAATAGATAGGAATGTGATGGCATAGAAATCTACTACTGTGGAAACTTAAATTCTTAAGGTACAAATGGATTCTTATGATGAATTCTTAAGATAAACGTCCATTAATCTCCCTCAGTATTCAAAGGATGTGTCCTCTGAGTCATTTTCTGTCATTTTGGTTTGCTCTTCCAACTGCTTGGTAAGTGAGGGTGAACACTCTTAATGCTCCCTGAGTGATTGACAAAAGGACTACAGTGGAATAGCTGTTAGCTGTGAAGGTAAAATTCCCTCTCTGAATATGCAGAGATTTTACTCCACATTCAAAATAATAGCCCTTAAATTCTATTTTGGTATCTCTGTCACAGAGTGGCAGTTTGGCCAGAATAACTGTAGCAGGATGATTAAAAAACAACAGCCCACAACTGTTTCCATTATTAAGGTCAAATGTTCACTTTTAACAGCCTTAACAAAGTACTTAGAGAAGTATTTTAAGAAAAAAACACTACATTTGGCCCATCATGCCAAGATCTTAAAACACTTCTGCGGGCCTAACTGCTTCAGCAAAGAGGTGACTCTGTCCTTTAATTCCTTCCACCCTTCTCTAAGAAGCAGGTCCCTTTCTCAATTTACTTGCAGCTATTTTCAGTAATTTTTTAATGTTCCTACTTTGGGCTCTTTTGCTGGTGGATGGAACTGTTGTGATTGGATATGAAAGTGTCACTGCTAGCGCATACATTATTTGCTGAGAGTTTTTCCTTTTTCTTCTTCTTCTTTATTTTTTTTTTTCAGTCTTTTATTTTTAAACTTCTACATTCCTTAAACCTAAACATTTCTCTAAGTGAGATGATAAAAAGGGCTAATAATCCTGAAATAAACCAACCCAATGTGCAATCTATATAAACCACCAAGAGATAAACTTATCTCAATTAGATGATATGTATTTGTAGGTGGAATGGCCACAAATTGCAAAGTAGTAGTAGGGCATACAGTGTTTTGTTTCCTTGGTGCTGTACTCAGTGATATTTCTGCCAGGAGGCAGAATATCTTTTCCTTTGCATGTAGTACCAAAGACATCCATTGTCACCTGACTGAATTCCCAAACATGAGAAACCAATTTTTGGAGCTACAGCTGTGGTGGTTGCTCTTCAAACAAGGTCACACTGAAATATGTATCGTTTTCCTGGTTTCTGCATGTAAAATATTTATGGTATGGAGAAAATGTGTTTTCAAATGCACAGATTTTGCTATCCAGAAAAGAGGCAAAAGCCTCAGTCCATCTGAGGCTCAGATGAACTTGAGAAATATAATGCTTCATCCATGCCATTTAATATTTTCTGAAAATTACTGTGCTATTTCAGGAGATAACTGCACTTCTCTTTGCATCACAAGCTCTATCTTGCTTTCAGCTTGCATTGTTGCTGTTGTTCCCATTGCAGGAAGACCTAATTTGCTGTTGTGGGCTTAAAAATAGAAGTAATAATCAAGCAGCTTTTGCATTGTGCCTAACTTAGTGCATATTTGAATAAACCTTGCACTAAATCAATTTAACATACTGGTGGCTTAAATTGCAACTTCTTTTTTTCATAGAAAGTAGAGGTAATATTGCAACAGATAATGGTATTACAACAGAGGTACAGTACTGCAAGGTTTGTGAAGAATGAATGTTGCTTGATCTTTATCCATTAGAAATCCTTTAAAGTTCTAAATCCTTCCAAATCCAGGTCAGCAACAGACTTTTGCTGTCTATATTTTCAGTAATATAGAGATAAATAATAAAGCAGAGAATACTCTGCTGTTTTCTGTGAACAGTTTATTTTTGTCTTGTAATTATTTAATGTATATAAAAATGTGCCATCCTCATATCCATTCTTTCAGTCCTCTCAGCATTCTCCCAGTGTCCCAGGGACTTTAAATGGCTGCTGCTTTACTGCAGTCTTAGATGATCTGAAGTAAAATGAAAGTTATGTTTGATATCTTGGTATCCCCAGGGTGACAACAGATAGATACTCAGTGGTAGCTGATTTCATTGGTTGTGTTATACTGTCCCATGCTTTGGGGCTCATATCTAATGACTCTGAATGCATTGTTTGGCTAAGTTTTTACTTTTCTTTTAACAGTGGAGAAATGTTGTACCTCAGAAGAGGATATCAGTCTTTCTAGTCTTAGTTATCTGCTTTTAGGGTCTTGCTCACGAGCTGGAGAATTGAATCTGAACTTAACTGTATTTTCTGAAAGGCATTTCCTGTTTCCTCACCCACTTCAGGACCTTGATCACATTTAGACTGTCTATAGCCTACTAAGGATTTTTGGTTTGGGATTTTTTGTATTAAAAGTCTTAGATATTTCAAGGTGTGTTTGTTGTTCTTGTTGTTTAATTTTATATTTGATACTTAATGGCAACATGCAGTAGAGGCTCTTCTGATGATCAGGGGCTTGGATCATCTGTCCTGCGAAGAAAGGCTGAGACAGATGGGCTGGTTCAGCATGGAGAAGAGAAGGCTCTGGGGAGACCTCGTTGTGGCCTTCTAGTGCTTGAAAGTAGCTTATAAACAGGAAAGGGAGTGACTTTTTACCCAGTTTGATAATGACAGGACAGAGGAGAATGTCTTTAAATTTAAAGATGGGAGATTTAGGTGAGATGTTAGGAGGAAATTCTTTAGAAGGCAGTGAGGCCCTGGCACAGATGCCCAGAGAAGATGTGGTTGCCCCATCCCTGGGGTGAACACTTTGATTGTACTGTTTCTGAACAGATCCAAACTCTTTTTCATTACTTACTAATATTTATAACTCTTCCATATGAAATTCATTGATTTTAATGCTTGCAAATCTTGTGTTAAATGCTGCACTAAAACTTCCTTGGACGCCAACCCAAACCCAGCTGTTTTTTTTTTCTAACCGTAAATAGTTCCTGTGTTTACACAAATGTATTTATACTTTAAATTGTTTTCTGAACTGCATTTGTTTTTCTTTTAGGCTTCCAGTGGAAATTATTATTTCATTCCATACATTGTTACCCCTTGTGCTGACTACTTCTGCTGTGAAAGCGATGCCCAGAGAAGAGCTTCTGAGTATATGCAGCCCAGCTGGGACAATATCCTGGGGCCGCTCTGTGTCCCTTTGGTGGACAGGTTTATCAGTCTTCTCAAGGATGTTCATGTTACATCATGGTAATTTTGTAACTCACTCACCTCCAGAACCTCTGATATTCTCTTTCTAATGTAGTAGAAAAAGAGTTCCTACTAGCATTGAATTTTTTTCACTGCACTTAATGTGGTGAAAAAAGAGGCTACTATCTTTACTGCTTTCCAGATCACTGTCCTGCAGCTCTTACAATTAACTAACCATGTTATGCTAGGAAGTGATTTATAGTTACTTTCTAAAATATCAGCAAAGTCAGTCCACCAGTAAGTAGAGTGCTTAAATATGAGTTACAGTGTATCAAGTTGTAATAGGAGATAAAGTCACAGCCTTTTCATAGAACTCAAAGCTACAGATCATCTTTTCGTGTCACTAAAGGGATATGTATATGTATCTATGGCAGCAATAGAAAGTAACCCTTTTTTTTTTTTTTTTTTTTTTTTTGGTTGTGGTTTGTTTGTTTGTTTTAATATTAGCCTTCTGATATCACCTGGTAAACACAATACTGTTCAGCTGCTTGTACAGGGGACTGTTAGAATTTTGAGGACTTGGGCTGGAGATGGACGTGTCTCCCAATGAATGGTCCCTCCTGTACTTTGCAGTTTGTCTTTTTTCTTTTTTTTTTTCTATGAGAGACTGACTTTCTAGGTTATCTTTTCCCCTGTGTCTGAAGCATGAGGTAGCAGTTATTGTTTTGTTTTCTCTTACATCATTGCCTGTTCCACTGTTGGGACCCATAAGTGTACCCGCCCACACACACCCTCACCACTTTCACCTCCATTCACAGCAGGTCTGCTGTTCTTTGGTACCTTGCTGGGCAGTGTCTGGGAAAGTTTTGGCCTGAAAAAAAGCAAGCTGCCTCCTACTTCTCCAAAGAAGTGCTGGAGGGGAAGCTGCAGATAGGCAACACAGGCCCACTTTAAGGAAGGGGACAAGAAGAGGGGTGGAACGTCACTACAGCTAGTCAACATAAGGATAATATTGTATTAAAGCATTGCAATCAAGCCAGTTTTCTCTCTTCAGCTTTCAGGCTGTAAGGAGCTTTTGGACTGATGCAGAATTAGATGCTATTGTGGTAGATCTCAGTGAGGAGGAAGATGTAGCTTGATGACCCCGTATTTCTGCCAAAAGCTTGAATGTTTGAAAAGGTTACATATAAAATCCTTCTTAAGCGATGCTTCCATTCCTAAGTCATTTGGATATTTAAAAAAAATATTTGAAATAAGATCACCACAATATCTGTCTTAGGTTTGGTTAACACAAGAGGGGCTAATTTTCATCAGCCTGGGAGAAGGTAGAAACTTGACATTGGTGCTACATGATGAATTAGGCCTGACTTCCATTTGACAGTATTTTGAAAGCTTTTCAGTAGTGAATGCACGGCTTTGCTGTCTTTCAGTTATAAGAGTTGTATTCATTCTTTAGAAGATAATTAGAGCATTTGATTTGCTTTGCTATGTGTATGGCTTAGTGTTTAGCAAAACTGAATATCTGCAATACTAATTTGTAAACAAAAAAACACCATTGTAGGCATTTGAGTATCTGTCAGACACCTGCTGACTTCCCAGCTGTTAGCTTCGTAAGTTGCTCCAAATAACCTTAGTTCTAGGCAGTCTGTCCAGGTGGTTTGTAACTGTCATATTGATAACAGGATACAGTTTTGTAATCTTCCGAATCTCTGGTATTACAGTGTGGACTGAAATAAGTTGTGGAACTCCTGTTGGATTTTATGTTAACTATTATGTTCATTTTAATACACATGATGCATTGTGTTCATCAAACAAAATACAACTAGGTTAGCTGTTTCATAAGAAATATCTAACAGTCTTCTCTCAATGTCTGTCTTTTACTTCTTCAGTGCCTATTATAAAGAAACGCTGCTAAATGATATTAGGAAGGCTAGAGAGAAGTACCAAGGAGATGAACTGGCTAAGGAGCTGGCTAGAATTAAGCTTCGTATGGATAATACTGAAGTGCTGACTTCTGACATTGTCATAAACCTGCTTCTTTCTTACCGAGATATACAGGTATGTTTCTAGAGACTAAAGAAGCTGATTTTACTATGGTATTTTGGAATCTTGCTCGTTCTCAAGACTTTGTTAAAGAGTGATTCAAAGCTGACTCTAAATTTCTGCACTAACAGTTTGACTGACCACTAAGTTATAAGGGGCTGTAGACTCTTATTTATTTTACTTGTGAACAAGGGACACTGATTAGGAGACTTTCTTGCTTATTTTCTGTCATTTTTAACCTCCTTAGAATATATAAATAATGAAAGCACGTCCAAGCAAGATGGATGTTTGCTTTTTTCTTCCCTGCCCCTTCTTCCTCTCTCCCCAAAGTCAACTGTGTTTGGAAACTAATAAAATTGATTTGTTTTTACCAGTGTATTGACCAGAAGTGTCCAAGTTGTTAACTATAAATGAATGATACACTGATTTCTTTTTAAAAAGTAGGCACGCCTTTTTTTCTTCATTTTGTTTAAGCACAGATTACACACTGTATTTCTGAGCTACCAGACTCTGTGTTTGATATCACTTTTAAAATGTACTTCCAACCATTCAACAGATTTTTTTTTTTTTTTTCCCTTCAGGAGCTAAGTTGGTTATTTGGCAAGTATAAATGAGACATGAGAGCAGTGGGTGACTGTATCACTCTGCATCACCCAACTTTTCATTCTGAGACTTATATTCCCCTGCTGCTTCTTATCCATATCATTTTTGTCACCTCTGTTGAGCATTTACACTCATTTGAAATGTCTTCCTGGAGAAACGTAATCACATTCGAATATATATTAAACACACAGATTAAGTAGTGTAAGACCATCCATGATCTCAGTGAACTGGCCTATTCAGCAGTGTATGTCAGTAACCTGAAAAAGTAAAATGAATTCACAACCAGCAAAACAAGCTATGCAGAATAGAATTTTGCAGTAACTTGATGTAGTGTAATGCATCAGAAGCACTCAGTAAGGGTTGAAACATCCAGACTCAACACCTCTCCTTCCTAGTGGTGTTAAATGGCTAAGGGTATTCTGGATTGAATGTAGGAATTGGCATTGAATGGAGGAAAAGGTAAGTACTGACATGGATAGACAAAATCCCACTTCTAAGAAAAGTCACCTGAGACACTGTCTACAGTCACAATCTTTTGAGTTGGAGGTGACCTTTAAAGGCTATCTAGTCCAATTCCTCTGCAGTGAACAACACACCTACAGCTACATCATGGTACTCAGAGCCACATCCAGCCTGACCTTGACTGTCCCCAGGCGTCCAACACCTCTCTGGGCAATCTGTGCTGGTGCCTCTCCACTCTCATTGTAAAAAAAATTCTTCCTTATACCCAATCTAAACCAGCCCTCTTTTAGTTTGAAACCATGTGCCTTTGTTCTATTACAACAGACCCTGTTACAGAGTCTGACTCCTTCTTTCTTATAGCCCTCCTTTATATACTGAAAGGCTGCTTTCAGATCTGTACCGAGGGCTCCACATCTGGATGAAGTACTCCAGGTGAAGTGTCACCAGTGCAGAGTAGAGGGGCAGGATCACTTATTTTGACCTGCTGACCCCACTTCTTTGGATGCAGCTCAAGATATAGTTGGCTTTCTGGGATACGAGGGCAAATTGCTGGCTAATCCAGCTTCCCATCCACCAGTACCCTCAGGTCCTTTTCTGCAAGGATGTGCTATATCCTTTCATCCCCCACCTTGTACTGATAGCAGAGGTTTCCATGGCCTGGGTGCAACACCGTGCTCTTGGCTTTATGGAACCTCATGGGGTTCTCGTGGGCCCAGTGTTTCACCCTGTCTAGATCTCTCTGAATAGCATCCTGTATCTCAGGTGTGCTGACTGCATCACACAGCTTGTTGTCATCTGCAAACTTACTGAAGTTACACTCAATCCCACTATCAATGTCTTTGATGAAGATGTTAAAGAGAACTGGTCCCAGCACTGACCTTTAAGGGACACCGTTTGTCGCTGTTCTCTAACTGGGCATTGAGCCATTGGCCACCACTCTCTGGACACAATCTGACAACCAGTTCCTTGTGGATTGAACAGTCCACCCATCAAATCCGTGTCCTTCCAACTTGGAGAAAAGGATGTTGTGAGGTACCATGTCAAAGACCTTGCTGGTGTCCAGATAGATGATATCAGTTGCTCTTCTCTTGTCCACTGATGCAGTTATGCAATCATAAACAGCAGCAAGGCTTATCAAGCAGCAGATTGCCTTGGTGAAGCCATGCTGGATCTCCCATCCTCCTTTCTGTTTTTCATGTGCTTTACTGTAGCTTCTGTGGAACTCCGTGATCTTCCCAAGCACAGAGCTGAGGCTGACAGGTTGGTACTTTCCTGGATCATCATTTCTACCCTTCTTAAAAATAAGTGTGATGTTGTCTTTTTTCCAGTCACCAGGGACTTCATATGACTGCCATGACTTTTTTTCAAATATAATTGACAATGGCTCGGCAACTGCATCAGCTAGTTTCCTCAGGACTCTGGGATGCGTTTATTTGGGATCCATAGACTTACAGCTGTTCAGGTTCTTCTGGAGTCGTGAACTTGATCTTTGCTTACATCAGGAGGAGCAGTGCTCCCCTAGTTCCCACCTTATGAGCCATCCACTCAAGGGCTGTCTTTAAGGGAGTTGCTAGGGAAGACTAAGACAAAAATGTTTGTTGGGTATCTTAGCCTTCTCCTTGTTTGTTGTTACAAACTTTCTTGTATTGCTCAGTGGGGAGGGTACACCTTACTTGACTTTCAGTTTCTGGTACCTAGAGAAGCCTTTTTTATCCTTTTTTGTGCCCCTTGCCAAGCCCAGTTCCCTATATTCCTCCCAATTTAACGTCCCTGATTCCACCACCAGTGCGTTTTCTTCTTGCTTTCTAGATTAACCAGCTGGCCCCATGTCTGCCATATCCATCTCTCACCTTCCTTTCCTGACTTCATATACCTGCGGTTGGAGAGCACATGTGCCCTAAGATCTTCCCTTAATCTCTGCTAGCTCTGCTCTGCTCTCTTGTCCTTGAGGGCAGATTCCCAGGGAGTTTCATTGATTGTGTGTTTATTGATAACTCTCCAAAGGGCTGGAAATAGGCTTTCCTAAAACTAAGCTTCCTGAGTTTACTCTTTGCCTGTCTAATATCTTTCAAGGGTTTGAACTGCACCATTGCATAGTCACTACAGGCCAGGCAGCCTCCAATCCTGATGTCACCAATCAGTTTTCTCGTGTTGGTGAGGAAGAGGTCCAACATTGCACCTGATGCTAGCAGTCATCACCTGTCTAGCTGTCATAATAAATTTTGGGTTACTGATACTTTCCTCTGCTGGAGGTGATATCAAGCTTCTGTATTTGTCTGTCTTTTTTTTTTTTAATTATTTTTTATTTTTGTTTTATTCCTACCAGGACTATGATGCTATGGTGAAGCTGGTAGAAACACTAGAAACTCTTCCTACATGTGACCTGGCTGATCAACACAACATTAAGTTTCATTATGCTTTTGCTTTGAACAGGTAAGGATTGTTATTTGAGAATGTTTCATTATATTCCTGTTGTTTTAAACGGGATTACATTTAAATCTGTAGTGAAGATGATAAGGATCCGTTCCAAAGGCCACTGCAGTAACAGAGAAAGATTTCATTGATACCAGTGGTTTTTTTGGTCAGGCTGAGACTGTTCTGAGTCTCTGATTCTGAACATCTGACTATGTTCAGCATAGTAAAGTTGCAAGTGATACGTAACAAGTGTTACTTGGTCTATGAGTGCGTATTCATGAAGCAGCTTCCTTGAAAGGTTGAAAGGCAATCTGCACATACAGACTAGTTCCTGATTTAGATTTTCTAGATTAGGAAGTACAGAAATATATTGTTGAACTCTTCTAGATAGCTACAGATTTCTACAGTTCATATGTATAATATTTGCTCGGTTTCAAAAGAAGATATATTAAGTCAGTTGGAAGTTCATAGAGGACAGTGATTTTTGAAAAAAGATCTGGTGGTTTGTTAATAAGCTTAGTGATCATCTAGATGTGATGCAGTAGCAAGTAGCCTGAAGAGATATCAGGAAGAATAAAGTATTGAGTATTACTGAATAGTATTCTCAGAGTATACAGTATGATTGACAATGCACATAATTCTGATGTCTGTGTTTTTATGATAACTTGCCATTAGAGATATTTTTTTGAAGGCATAAACCCTGTATAAAATACACGTTTTCAATTTAAAAAGGAAAAAAAAAACCAACAGTTCTGAAACATGAATTGATTGCAATAGTAAGTGCCTTTATGTGAAGAAATTAATCCCCAAATTGTTCCGTATTTCCAAACTCCTCACAGAAAAAGGTAACCATTTTTTTAACTATATTTGGAACTATAACATGAATTTGAATGATGACAAAGTCTTGTTAGGAAAGAGAAGGATAAATAATTAATTTTGATGCATAATTTGATGTACACTGTTGTGGCATTTGTTTTTTCTAAGAATGGAAATGAACGCTGAGTGTCCTGATTCTCCTCATCTCTTCATATAATGAATTACTAAATCTCAGCTGATTAACCTTTTATTTAGTCTTGTAACTTGTTTTGCTAAGGTATACCTCTCAGAAAATTTAGTTCCGAACGCGTGAAGGCAGAGAATTTTGCAGTTTGGTTTGGTATTTATCCCATCTATTGAAATATGCTTATCACATTTTGTAGCTTAAAAATAAGGGATAATGGGTTTTTAGTATAAAATTTTTATGTACAATATAAGCTTGCATTTTAAAGTAGTGGTTTACTGCTTCTTGTGATAATGTGCATTTTAAACCATGTTGTAGTTTGTTTCCTGACTGTACAGTGGTGTGGCACGGTTTTCCACCTTTTTCTCCCCCAGCCCCTAAAAATTGCAGGCTTGATTTTTGAAAGCTTCTAAAATTCAAATCTCCTTAAGTTATCCTATTGATTTCTTGAGAAGTTGTTTCAACAAAGAGAATTTGGCACATTGTGACTCAAGACATTGCAGTCTGGGTCATGTCTTGTCCTTAGGAAAAACCTGACTTAATTGGACAACAGTTTTTAAAACTTTGCTATTTGCCTATGCATAAGTACAGTCCTTTACCCTCTTTATCTTAAAATTCTTTGTATATTGAGTAGTGCATGGTTTTCATGCCTTTAAATCTTCAGTGTTGTTTTGAAAGTAGCAGTAGACCCCTTGTGAAAGACTAAATGGATTTGCTCATGCACCTGCTTTCCCCATTGGCTGATTTCATTAAATTCAACATTAGCCTTAACTAACATGACTTCACCTGTTTATTTTGGGGAACAATCTAAATGTTGCTATAGAATTTTTTTAAGAAACGAATGACCAATTTTTCATCACTAAGAATGTGGGATTCAACTTCTACAGAAGTTGTTGTGCCTTGGAACAAAATGCTGGACCAAAGTCTAGAGTTTAGGACTGGAACACTCAGAACGAGTTCATTTAATTAAAAAATGGCCCCTAGAGTGTTGCTTTTAGCATCTTCCATGGGACTTTTGAACCACCTTTTTTCTTTTTGTCAGTTTTAACAATTATTTTAATGAAGGTTTGTCAGAATCTATTCATAAAAATACAGAACTGTGTTTTTACTTGAACTATTCGGAATGCTAAAATCAATAGAATGGTAAATGTTGCACAATGTCACTAACTGAGCCTACCAGGAACAACGTACATCACAGAATCATAGGGTCTGGAATGAACCTCTGGAGATCATCTAGTCTAACTCTGTTTAAGCAGTATCCCTGCAGCAGATTATGCAGGAAAGTGTCAAAGCTGTATTTTGCATATCTCCAGAGAAGGAGATTTCACAGCCTCTCTGGGCAGCCTGTTCCAGTGCTCTGTCACTCTCACAGTAGAGAATCATAGAATCATAGAATTACTCAGGTTGGAAGGGACCTCAAGGATCATCAGGTCCAACTGCTAACCATAGTACCCTAACTCTAACAACCCTCTGCTAAATCATATCTCCAAGCAAGTTCTTCCTCATGTTCAGATGGAACTTCCCATGTTCCAGTTTGTGTCTGTTGCCCCTTGTTCTGTCACTGGGCACTACAGAAGAGTGCCTGGCCCCATGCACATGACTCCCTCATTAAGCACTGATAAGATCCCCTCTCAGTTTTGTCCAAGCCAAACAGCCCCAACTCTCTCAGCTTTTCCTCATGACGCAGGTGCTCCAGGCCCCTCATCATCTCTCACCCTCCTCTGGACTGCCTTACTTACATTTGAATAAATACTTCGGTCTTACTTAGCAAAACTGGACCTACCAGATGTTAATTTCAAATTCTGGAAGCTTGCAAAGAGGCCAATAGTTATGCCAATTCTTTTCAAAACAGAATAGATTCTGGCTACCGTAAGATGAAACTTGGACAAGGCATAAAGTCAGAGATGTGAAGACTTCAGTTTCTTTTCCAGACAATTATATCTTTAATTGTTAAACATGAGGACATTGCAGTCACTGTTATTAAACTCAGCATGCATATTTTAACAAGCAATGTATGTAATACACACATAAAAAACAGTTATCAAGAGGAGAGTAACAGGGTGCAAGTAGAAAATTATTAGTAATTGTGAATAATGGTAGCCAAAGTAAATTATTCCCATTGAAAAACACTAGGTAATTTGAAATGTTCTGTTTTCTAATTACCTTTATGTAGAAAAATCACATCATGAGGTTCCTCATTTTGTATAAGTGGTTTGCACAAAACATCCAAAGCATGCATAAGGAAAAAAGAAGCTAGGTGTTTACAATTGTCATGGCTATCTAGAGGCCTGCAAATTTAGTTCTAGTCTCAGCAAACAATTTGGGGTTCTTCCCTCATCCACTATCGTGAATATTGAAGGTTCTTCAGTTGAACTGCGTTCTCAATGAATCGAGTCTTTACTCTCTGATTAATTAATTAGGGTTGCTTTTTTTTTTCGGGTGAGAGTTTATGTAGAAATAATTCTAATCAAATCGATTATTTCCATTCTCAAAAATTATTACTTTTTTGAAATCATTGCTGTAGATATCTGCACAGTTAGGAGCAATTCAGGTCATCTGGTATGAAGTCACTGAGACGTTCTTAAGCCACTCAGTGTCTTCTTTTTATGCAAACTGCGGACCGCATCCGCCAGCTTATGGCTCAGGGGCTTCCTGAGACAGAGCAGTAAATTTTGTGTTTATCAAGTAAATTTGAGAATGAAAAAGGAGGATAGATTTGCAAAGAGATTCTCTTTTCTGTAAATGCTGGTCTATTGCTACTTTTGTAACCTTTCTTCCTTAGTACTGACAGAAAACTTGAACAAACCAAAGTAAACCCCAACAAATTAATTTTTAGCTTCATAAGGAAGAGGCCTAAAGAATCTTGGGGATGAGATATGGGGCAGGACTGATTACCAAAAGGAGTATTTCTGGTGCCATTTGCCTTTTGTGAATTTTTAATCCAAAACTTTGTATCTTAGATCCCTTAAATATCAACAACTAATTGCATATAGAAACTCTCCCATGCCATTGATAATTATTCTTTTCCTACTTTGTGTTTCTTTCTAATCCTGTAACTTTATTTTCTTTTTCAAATATTCATGTACTCTTAATTCCTAGCTTTTATTTATGTGTGTTTGGTGGTACTGTGGTAGTATTTTATTGAATATGGGGATGTTTTCATGCCGGGATTTATAAGTATTTTGAAGTAACTCCAAGTTATTTCCCAACTGGCGGTGGCTCTTGCATTTATTGTGTTTCCAGGAGTTACAAGGATCTTTGTGGGTCCTTTCCATCTTGGAATATTCTGTAATTTAGCCTGATTATGCTTTATTTATTTTCTATGCTAGTTTTTAGCAAGGCAAAGTTTGTACTGATAAAACTAAGATGTGCTAATAAAGAAAAAAAAATAGTATTGTTAACAGCTCTCCCATGATATGTGTTCTGTTTTAAGGTAGTGTCTGAATAAATTGTAGTATTAATCTATTTTCTAACTCATTAGACTAGACTAAAACATTAAACTATGTTTTGGAAGGGCAAACTTTATTTTGAAATAATTCTCAGAATAAGTTATTTTAGGAATTGCTTAACCCCAAACCAACCAATGCAATCAAGAAGACCAACTTGTGTTTTCACTGTATGTACGTGCAGAGTTGTTTAAGTTGCATCATATCCCAGCCATGAAAAGGCTAACAAATTTTATGTTGAAGACTGCCAATGAAAAGTACTTACTTCAAATTAGTATTTATTCTCTGAAGTGATTAGAGTATGTCATACCATTAAGAATGTACATATTTCAATGCAAGCTGGCCTGTAACCAAGGAGCAGTAAAATGCAGTGAATGGTCTTATCTGTAATTCATATTCAGGAGATTTGCTTTACAGAATCAGTCTCACTTAATGCACCAATTTACTGTAATAAAGATAACATTTTCTGCTTTCTATCCATGACTGCCCTTCATAACATTCAGTGCTTCAGCTTTCCCTACTTGGACAGGCTGTGGTATTCCCATCCTTGCAGGTTTTCAGACAGAATTCATTGTTGGGTGATGGTTCTGCCTGTAGCAAGAGATTCCAATTGCTGACATCTACGGGTCCCTTCCAGCCCATCTTTGTGTGATTCACTCTGCTATGGCTTTAAGTGGGGGCTGTGGAGCATGGGGGAGCTCATGACGTTGATAGTGGGTAAGAAAAATAGAAGTCAGTGCTTTGAGGGTATATAGTAATCTCTTTTATGGCATTGTACTGCAAGGCCAAACAGGCCTTCATAACATCACAGGTCTGTTTTCAGGGCACCTTAAAACAAATTCTAAACTGTCAGACGTGCAGATCCCAAAGCGGGGGTATGGAATAAGTGAAAAAACAGCATGGTCCAGTGCAACAGATACTATACATGAGCAAACAGTGTATTTTCATGTTGACAAGAGAAGTTGCTTGTGGCTTGAAGTATGAGTTTTTCCAGTTCTGTTTGTTTGTTTCGCCTCTCAGTTAGTCTTGTCTTTTTGGGATGGCTTTAGAAGGTGATAACTTTTCCTAAATTTGCATATTATTGTAACTGATATACTGGCTTATATTGCAGAATCATCAAATAATGCTACTGTGAAAAATACCATTTATAAAAAGGTATCTAAACTGATTTTGTTTAATAATAACTTGTGTCAGGCTAATATATAGTTGTTTAAGAAAATTTTAGCACTGAACAATATATTTTTAATGGAGAATTGTTTCTTACCTTCTGAATAAATCACACATTTCCTGCCCAGAGACAGAAACCTTTACTTTTGTTTTGAGTGCTTTAATACACTATTTCTTTAGTTCTTGTTGTTTTTAATTGCTCTGAGTATTTTCTTTCATGAGTACAGGTTCATCCCTTTATATCCAGAAGAGCTAACCTTTGCACTTTTCTATTTTAAGCAGTCTTGCTTTATGCATTGCATTTTTTTCTTTAAATCAATATACAACACATGTTAATGTTATCAGTAACATTTGACCTGTTTTTACACAAGACAGAGGTGAGTCTGTTTGTCTTGGAAGCAGCCATTTTTTTCTTCTTGCCATTTCACCGTAAGATTGAACACATACTGAATTCTATGACTGTTACACATTTGCTTACTGGGAACTGCTGGACTTACAGCTTAGAGCCTAATTTAGTTCTGTTTACCCAACTTTCTTTTTTCACATCTGTTTTTTGTCTTTTTTTTTTTGTAATTCTTCTTTCATATGTACAATATGTTGTTTTTTTCTCTTTGTCCTCTATATTACTTCTAAAATAGCCTGCTTTAAGATCCCTATGAAATGTAGTTTGATAGAAATATTATTAAATAAATGAGTACAGTCACTTTATGTAGCCTCCACTTAAGGAGTTGGTTTCGGTATATCTGAGGAAGCAAGACTTAAGCCATCACTCTATGTGGTTTTTTGGTACCTGTTCTCCAGAAACTTTTGAACGTAATTTAAAACATCTATAACTCTTCAGAGGAGGTTGTGGCAAGGTGGCCTCTTCTCCCAGGTAACAGTGATAGGATGAGAAGGAATGGCCTCAAGTTGCACCGGGGAGGTTCAGATTGGATATGAACGAAAATTTCTTCTCCAATAGAATGGTGGGTCATTGGCACGGGCTACCCAGGAGTCACCATTCCTGAAGGTGTTCAAGAACTCTTTGGATGCAGCACTGAGGGGCATGGTTGGTGGACGTGGTGGTTGGTGGTTGGACTAGATAGCGTTAGAGGTCTTTTCCAATCTTAATGATTCTGTGATTCTCTTTGTTCATATTAACAACAGTGAAACTTGGCTCAGAGACTCTGGTTATTTCAGAACAGGTTTGGTTAAAGCACGTTGACCAATACCATAGATTTACCCTCACACTTTTATTTTTATTTCCCATGAAACTGAATAAAGATGTAAATTTTCTCCTTGACTACTCATTAGAGACGAGCAGTGTTACTTTCAGAGCAACAGTCAATCTGAAGTAAAACTGTCTTAAAAATATACAAGTACTTGCTTTGAAAGTTTCCTGTATGCCTGTATGAGAACTTCTGAATCATGGCCTGAACCTCTGATTGACCACCTGAGGCAAGCAGCGAGTCAACCCTGGAAGCACAGGTGAAGGCAATTCACCTGTGCTACTGGAAGGGGTGGAGCCTTGCTCCACCTCTCCTAGACCCCATTTAAGAGCTGACTACTACTGGGGAAGATTCTCTTTTTGAGACTGCTCCTCTTGCAGTCTTCTCAGTGAGCCCCGGATAAGGGTTAGCTTTCCATTCATTCTTCTTTAGTGTGATAACCTGTTTAGCCTAACTTTCCTTTATATTTCTTAATTATAACATCAATATATTCATTGATTATACAATGACATTGGCATTAGAGCTAGATAACTGCTGCACATACAGCTACAAATCTGTTATTAGATATTCTCCATTGCCTGACGTGCATAGAAGCCTGAGGGATTTTTTGTTTGATTATTGTTTTTGCTGCAGTGTGTTTTTATTGGTTTTAATGCATTAACTGGTTACCTATGGAGCTGAGCCAGTTTACAAAAAATATTAATCCTTCCAGGGTACAGAAATACTAAATTTACCAGAAACTGTTATTGGTGATATTCCTGACAGAGTAGTCGTGGTACTTTTAAGCCTGTTCTTGGATACCTGGGTAAGGATCAGAAAGTTGGAAACGGTTCTTAAAAGGAATTAGTAAATTTTTAAGTCCTCTAAATGATTAAAAAGAGAAAAAAAAAAAAGCTGTTTGCTTTATTTTTGCAGATAAATATTTTTGTTTGTTCTAAGTAAATACTGAGTTCTAAACTGATAAATGTAAAGCAAAGACAGACAAAAAATTGAATGTTCAGTTTAATGACAATAAAGAACAGAAATTATATTTAATCACTGATTTTTTTTTCTTACTGATACAACTGATGCATATTTGACAAAGAAAGGTTTATGTTTGAACAGTTATTTTCCAAATTTTTCTCCAATATGAAGAATATAAATAGAGAAATACAAGTCATTTTTAAACTTCTATTTTTTTTGTAGTTCAAAGTCACCATATTGAGCTCAATCACTCTTTTGGCTGAAGTAGAATTGGCCTGACTTCTCCTGTACTCAGATTTGTCAAGCACTGGCTCTGGAGCCTCTGGATTCAAGAATGAAAATAACGACAACAGCTGAATGAGCTGTCAGCCAGGCTGTTGCAGATGGTCAGCTTTATCTGAGTATTTTCAGGAATGATCACCAGACAGGCATTTGTTTGTCACTGGAGTATCTGCAGAACCTGTCTGCTTACATAAGGAGGAATTGTGTGGGATGAAGATTTTCTTTCATTGAGGAATTCTGGGCTTAGATCAGTAGTTTGGTGAGCTCGAAGTAGGGGTCTGTGGTATGAGAACACATTTGTTTTTTATCAACCAACCACCTGCAAACATAATTGTAAATGAAGTCTGTACGTACTAATGATGGATGAGTTACAGGATAGGCAGAGGAAAACACTATTCCACTACCTTGTGGTTACTGTTTGAGATCTGAAGTCATTAATTTTATTCTTTTTTTTATTTCAGAAGAAATAATGCAGGTGACAGGGGGAAGGCACTACAAGTCATGCTTCAGGTCCTGCAGACTTGTGATCACCCTGCTCCGGATATGTTTTGCTTGTGTGGAAGGATATACAAGGATATGTTTCTTGACTCTGACTGTAAAGATACCAACAGTCGGGATCGTGCCATTGAATGGTAACTGAAGAAAGCCCAAAATCTTTCTTTAAAAACTTCTTCAGGCTTTTACAATGATGAAAAGCAGAGAAGTTCAAAAGTTTCTTGTTTCCACTTTTTTAATGGTTTGATTTGAGTAAGTGATTTACTGAGCACCAGGTATTTGGATACGTTTTCTTGCTTCTATACAGAGAGAATGCAATGACTATAGGATGATTCGCCTAACTCTTCTCGAAGATAATCTGATTCAGGGGCAAAATAAAAAGCAAGTGAGCTCATGGGACATATGTTGGTCTTTTGTGCAAGGATAGTGCTCACCTTTGAGCTCTAGAACATAGAAAGATGTACTTTACTGTACCTAGTGTATTTAAGGAACAATATTGATAACTGCATTATCTCGATATCTCAGTAAACTCTAATAGAGTGTGAAGCTTTAGAACAAAGCACTTGGAGACAATTTGTAAAACTTGCACTGAAGACTAATACTTTCATTGCTTTTCTCATATGAATAATGCAATAAAATCATGTTCTATTACATGTAAGAGTCTAGCAGTAACTGGTTTAAGTTTTATTTTCACAAAACTACAGTGAGTAGCAGGACATACAACTAAGCAGGTTTTTGTTTCTCACCATAAGACAAAGAGTTCCTTTGTTCTAAGTGCTCTTTGCAATGCATCAGAGGCACTAACTAGCCATATAGTCCTTACAGTAAATTAATAGCTTAAAATGGCTACCAAAACTATGCAGTATTATTCAGTGAGATGTGAGCTCCTGACTCTTCTCTGCAGGTACCGCAAAGGGTTTGAGCTCCAGTCAACACTGTATTCAGGAATTAACCTTGCAGTTTTACTACTTGTTGAAGGACAGCAATTTGAAAGTTCAATGGAACTGAGAAAGATAGGTAAGCATCCACTCATGTTTTTTGCCCCTCTCCTTGTCTATTGAGGTTGGGTGCATGGATAGTAACATGATTCCAGATTTTAGTGACATGTCCTCAATGGCAGCATAAAACACTGGGATCTTGAAGTACCACTTTTTATTTATTTTGTTGCCTTGGTGGAACTTTCTAGTAACTAGGTCCACTTAAAGGGCTCCAGGTGTAGGAGGGGATCAAGGACTGACTTCAGCACTATCCATGAACTGTCTCTCCTGCACCACAGAGATTATCCCACTGTATAGCTGGTTAAGTCACACTGTGTGGTTCATCATTCCTTGGGGATGTCAGGGAAGAATCTACAGGATTTATGTTGTCCCTAACTGAGAGATCACATGGAAAGATATACCAGGACAGTAACTAATTCTGTACGCAACTTCCATGTAGGCCTTAGCTAAAACCCACTGTTATAAGTCTATTAAATATATATATATATATATATATATGAGATAGAAGCAGATGTACAATTCTTAGAAGCTTAATAGTAGATAACTATATTTGGAATCAGATCCTCTCTGAAATCCATACTCTAACCTCAAAGGTGAAGAATGCAAAAGTGGCTTTTAACCATTCCCATTTCTTTCCTCTTGGGTGGATTTCCGTAAAACTCTAGCTATTGATTTCTTTCGGTCAATGCAGATCTCAAGGAAACAGAGGTACACAGCTTACACTAAGAATCAACAGGCAAATAGCACAAGATTTTTTTTTTTTTCAGCATCATATGTGATAGGAGTTCTGGCTGTTTCAATCATGTTGGGGATGTTATTTTCAGCCCTAGCCTCTGTATTAAGCACTCTTTATATTTTTCTGAAGAACGCTTGCTCTTCTTTATTTTTCACTAATGCTGAATCATATCTTACTGGACTTTTATTGATAGATTTATTAATATATTAATGCTTTACTGATAGAAAAATGTTTCAATTGAAATTTTACAGGTGTACGATTAAACAGTTTATTGGGAAGAAAAGGAAGCCTAGAAAAAATGAACAATTACTGGGACGTGGGACAGTTCTTCAGTGTGAGCATGTTGGCTAATGATGTTAGTAAAGCAGTTCAAGCAGCAGAGAAACTATTTAAGCTGAAACCTCCGGTATGGTATGTAGTAGAAGGCTGTAGCACAAGTACCCAATTCTGGGAAATACACAAAGTAAAACAATCCTGTAGACTCTTGATCAATTTAACTGGATTTTTCCATCATAGGTTGTAACACTAATGTTATACTCTGTTGTTTCATTCTGGGAAAGAAAGGGCAAGCAAAGGAAAAGGTTTATCAGAACTTAGAGATCATTGACAATTCCTTGTGAAACAGTACTTTTCAGACTTTAGATAGCTGCTGCTCTATCCAACTGCCATTTTCTACCTCATAATATCCTGTCCAACTGTCACTTAACTATATGTGTGACTACACCCTTTTGCAGTAGGATGTTTATGAATGTCCAAGTGAGTTTGTGACTTAGGGTTTATACTAAGTAAGCTATTCTTTTTGAAATGCACAAAAATTCATTATTCCCATTGTGGTGGCTTTTAATGTACACTTGATTTTACTTCATATTATACTTGCAGTTGCTTTTTTGGATGTCTAAGTCACTTAAGTGCTTTTAGGATCTGGTTAAATTCTGTTTTCTCTTTGTTAACGCACTGATTCAATACATTCTAGGTACTTGAAATCATTAGTTCAGAATCTGATGTTAATTCAGCGTTTCAAGAAATTCACCATAGAACATTCTCCTAAACAAGAAAGATTGACTTTCTGGCTAGATATAATTTTTGAGGCAACGAAAGAAACAACTCATGGACTGAGATTTCCAGTAAGATGTTATGTCCAAACAAGTTTTGTTTTTCTTTTGTTTCTGGATTAGATATCACCAGAATTAGAAGACTCTAAGCACAATACTTACATGTTTAACTGCCTGTTATTTCATTGCATGAACCAAACCCCTATATTCTGCAAACCTATACTTTTTTAAAAAACATTTGACCCACTGCCCTAAAATAATTGTAAAGAAATACTTCTAAGTCTCATAATAGAAACCATTATCATATCATTTGGTTGGCCACAGGATTGTGGCATCTTCCTGCCTTGTCTTGCCCTTCATTCTCCCCTGGAAACTTTTTAGGCCTTACTTTGTGGTTACCTATTGCCTATTCCAGAGCATTAGCATTTACTAAAGATGTTGTCATGTGCTACCTGCTGTTTTACTAAGGAAAAATATTTTCTCTCTTAGGTTTTAGTGATAGAACCAACTAAAGTCTACCAGCCTGCATATGTTTCAATCAACAGTGGAGAAGATGAGCGATCTCTTTCTTTGTGGCATGTCTCTCCCACTGAAATGGTAAAACTGTCAGCAGGTGCATCTCATGTATTCTGATTCATCATGCTTAAATTCACTTTTTCACATGTAGATTTGGAGTGCTTTGCAATCATTTAAAGTTTACTACATTTATGCAAAACACAAGTCTTGATGCATCTTGTGAAGATGCAGAAATTGACTTTTTACAATGAAAACTATTAGGTAAGGTACTGGAGATTAGGAAATAAATTTGGATGGATAAAGTTCAAGAGATTAGTGAAGGAATATAGACAGTATAATCTTCTGAGAAAGAAATAACTTTAATTTCACACTGGGATGTGTTTGACCACCATTTCCTGTTGGAATGGTGTAGGTGGAGACTAAAGCTATAGAGAGACGAAGTGTGAAAAAGATATATGTTAGAGCAAGGCTGCATATTTACCTGGATCTGCGAACTTTTTTTCCAGTATGTGCGCTACTTCACTACTTGGAGTGAATGTGCCTGACGTACCACTCCTTATGGAACAAATTCTTGGTGTATGTTTAGTGATGTGAAATACGACTCAGCTACTAAAGGGAGGGGGGGCTACATTCCAAGGCACAGATTGTCCTTCCTTATTTTGCCTCCCTGAGATATCCTTGTTGGCCCAATACTTCTTTAGGAAGAAACATGAAGTTTTCTTTCCCTTCTAGCATGGCTAAAACTAGGGCATAGTTTTCTTTGTTTTATATGAAAAATTGATCGTTTGAGTCAAAACATAGTGTTTGGTAAATTGTAATTAAAGTGGGTTTTTTTAATTTAATTTTATTTGAGGAAATATTCCCTTTTCTTCCATGCTGCAATGTTTGCATTTGTTTTTCCTCAAGTGAGTAAAACAGCAACAGTTTTCAAAGGAAACTTGGAGAATAAAAAAAGAAAAAGGAAGGAGGAAGTAATGGAAGGCAGATTTTAGAAAAACTTTATTTTGCTTACCATGCTGTAACTGTGTAACACTTGTTAAACAGTGTATTAATCTGACATAGTTCTGTTTTTCACAGAAACAGATTCATGAATGGAACTTTGCAGCTTCTTCCATAAGGGGAATAAGGTTGGTATGTCTGAAAAAGTTGTTTGGTTTTTTTTTTTTTAACGCATGCTTCATATTTCCCTTCAGTGGGAAGTCTGGATTCTGCCTTAAATCTCTTCAGTGCATTGCCTGTCATAAAAGCTGCTTCTGTCCAACTTGATTTGAAATGTCCGAAGGGAAAAATTTTCCTTTCCATGCATCATGGGCAGAGCTGTATATTTCACATAGGAATACACATCTAAAATTTGTTTATGTATTCTCCTGTAGATTATCCTGTTTTCAATTGTACAGATGCTTTTCTAAACTTGTATGTATTTTCAACGTTGGGATATTTTGCTGCTAGAAAGGCAGGAGATGGGTAGCCAGGAGAGAAAGCAAAATGAAGCCTGTGTTTACGTCCTGGTGGTGTCTGCGACATTCTTGCTCTCTGCCTGTGTTTTGCAGACTGTAGTGCAGGCAACATGAGATGAGTCTTTACTTTTTACCTCTATTAGAGAGTTACTGCATTGGTAGACTGGGCTTTTTTAGAGACGTAAGTGGCTCTGGGAGTTGCTATATCACAACCAAGTTACAGAATGGCAAAAGCATATTTTCAGATATTTCTGAAAAATCTTCTGGCAGAATTTTAATATTCTGGAACATCTATCAGTACAGCCCTAAATGGTGCTATAGAAGGTTTTGGTTTTATAATGTTCTGCACCGTTTCTATAATCTACTGTCATGTATTTTAAATTAACAGGCTCAGCAGAGCCTTATGATCTGAAAGAGTTTGACTAGAGCAATCAGACAAGAACAAAATTGCTTCTATTCATTTACTGCATAAAAATAATGTTTGTTCCTTAATAATCATAGCTTAGCACTTACGGAGAATGCTATTGAAGTGTTTGGAACGAGAAGAGGTTCATTCCTGCGTTTACTTTTGTATTTCAGTTTTGTTTAATGGCCTCTTCACTTCTAGCTTCAGTGAATTTAGATGAGCTATATATGCAATGAATAATCACTTTTTCAGAGTTATTGCTGCATTTTGAAGTAAATATTGGTCATTCTAAAGCTTGTTATTAATATTAAAGCCATAAAAAATATATACTGTGAAGGATCTTCTCACTGTATCTCCGTACTAAGTGTTATTGTGAGTGTAATGGAAGTATAAAAGTAAGAAATACTGGTCAAGCTTAGAAGACAGACTTTCACGATATCTAGATTGTTGTCAAAACAATTCACTTCCATAGAGGTGTCAAGAAATACCCTGAAACCTGATAGAACTATGTGAAGATGGAAGGGAAGGGAAACAATACACCTTAAAGCACTTGCTATAAGTCAGCATCTTACCAAATTAAGCAGTAGCTTAGACATTCATCAAACTGGGGGTGGGTCCTTAGTCTCAAGGATATAAATAAACTCAAAGCTTCTAGATGTAGTGAAGATTAATATAATTGCCTATAGCTTCCAAGAAGAATGTATTTGTTAGAGATTTCAGTTCAAATTAAAATTACCTCCACTTTTTTTTCTGCTTCTTCTAATGATTGTCCAAAATAATCTTTTCTCAATTTTTCTTTTTACAGTATTTCCAAGTTTGATGAACGATGTTGTTTTCTTTACGTGCATGATAACTCTGATGATTTTCAAATCTACTTTTCTACAGAAAACCAGTGTAGTAGGTGAGTTCATTTTCTGTGGGTATTACAAGCAAAATATGTCCCAAATGTAAGTAATTTAGTAAAAACTGAACTAACAATTTTGTCTGAGAATTTTTTCGTACTTTCTTCATTTCTTTTTACTTGATTGAGAAGCAGTGAGATAAATTCTGTTGTGTTTAAGGTGATGAGAGCAAAGTCCCATCACACATGTTGACTGATTCTGGTCAGTTTAAATAGCTTATTCTAATGTATAACTATTATTTGTTTGTCTCTTGCCATTGTCATGCATGGTACAATAATGATTTAGATTCCCTTACATACCTGTACAGTTTGATTTACGTAAGAGCAACTGGATGCACTGAAAATTCTGACTTGCATTGTGTCATAGATACCAGTTATGGTTTGCCATAGAATCACAGAATGGTTTGAGAAGGGACCCTTAAAGGCCATCTAGTCCAACTCCCCTACAATGAGCAAGGATAATTGTATTCAGATATTTTGTGATAACAATTATATTGTCTCTTAGCAGTAAACCTGCTGACTAAGTTTCAGACCTAAATATAGACCAGATTCTTTCTGGAGACAGATACTGACATATAGGTCTTCTGAATGAATTAAGAGTAATTTGTTAATATACATTATTTCAGGATGAACTATTTTCTTCCAGTAATTATTAATTTGTGTTACATAGAGTAAACATGCTAAAGAAAATTATTCCGTGGAGTGCAAAGCTTAGAAGAAAGGAAACATCAAAATGGTTACCTGTGAAGCATTAATTTGGCATTGCAGTTTCTATTATGAAGAAAGATAGCTTTCCTTTAAAAATGATTTTTTTTAATGCATAACCAAAGTCTGTTCCAGAAGAGAGTCGCTGTTAGTCAATGAAAGAGATGTTGTAAATATTTTATAATCAATAATTTGTAACCATTTATTACGGAATTTTGAGGAGAAAAAAAAAGATGTGGCTCACACAGAAGCCTACAGGAAAACTTGGTCTTGTGCTTAATGTTCTCCATCCCAGAGGACTAGATGAAATCAGTTAAAATCATCTTTTTTTCCCAAGAATGTTACTTTTTCTATTTTATTGTCTTTCTGGATGCCCAATTGGAAATGACAAGTTTGGATATTCAGAAATATTGAGGAATTACATTTGCAGCCAAAGTCTGTGGGAACATTTAACTTAAACTGAAAATAATAGAATTCTTATCACTGCACAGCAAGAGAACCATCAAACATGTTACAAATTTGTGCCATGGGACTGAACCTCTGAAAATCAATACATAATTTTTGAATATCTCAACTTTTTCTCTAATTACATTTGTAAATATAAGGACTTAGTAAGCACCTCACATCAAACTATGTAGCAAAAATATTTGTGTTGGATCTACCAAGATTTCAATTACAAACAAGTATTTAGTTTTGCAGGAGCAAATAAAATAATTTTATAAATTGTTAGGGTTTTCAAAGTGTGCTTGTTCTTCCTCCTTCAAAATAGGGTAAGTATGGCAAAAGTAAATAATGAGGGAAACCTGTGTCTGAATGTGCTATTCCATTTGTTTGCTTGCAAGCGAAGCACATCCTGGGAAGAATGTATTTAATCTCTTGCTGAAGGGCTATTTTTCTTTGATCTTCTGCTATTTATTGCTCTCTTAGATTCTGTGGGTTGGTGAAAGAAATTTTGTCTGATGCAGTTGGCAGTACTTTGGAACTAGAAGGAGAAATAGATGGAGAAACATTGGAGGTATGTCAGTGTTAAAAGATCAAAGAACTCTGAATCATTTTCTCCATTTTCCTTGCACTTTCCTATCAGTACACTGGAAAGACAAAAAATAATTTTTTTAATTACTTAATTATATATGAAGTTTCAACTTTTATTTGTGACCAGAACTACGTTCATTTGAAAAAAAAACCCAACTATTTTTAAATGAAATGATCCTGCTAGTATTGTGAACTGTATAAATCCCTAAAGAATTGTTTTACTGATTTTTATATTTACACTGCAAACAATCTACAGATAAGAATCACCTGATACCAGCTGGCTCAAGAGGGTAAAGATACGGTTGATGTAACTGATGAGCGTAAAAACCCAATTGTGATCTGTTTGATTTGGATGTCTTTCTGCTTCTGTCCCATTCTACCAGTTCCATTATACTTACAATTAAAAACAACAACAGCGAACCTTTGTAGTAACTGAGGCCTCAGAAGAGGATAAAAAGAATAGATGACCCTTTACTGTACTCTTGCAAGTAATTTCATACTGTGGGGAGGAAGAATTTCTGCACTGAAATTTGCACATATTGATAACAGAATTTTTTTCCTCAAGTGAAAAGGACAAGATAAGAATGCCTGTTAAGCCCAGCTTAATACATGCATATGTAGTCTTGGCGTTTATTATAGGATCAGGGTCTGCTTTGGCAAAGAAAATATATAATCTCTAGCTGCAGGTTTGACATTGCATATTTATGAACTTAGTTCATGGCAGGAAAATCTCAAAGCATCCTAGTCTATTCAGATGTATAATAATCTCTCACAGGAAGTGAGTTCACCATACTTTCTTTTAAAAATGGAATTGGTAAAAGCCCTTGAGAATGCATAGTGGGAAACAATCCTGCATCAGTCAATGAAGTATGAAGAAATGACCAAATTACTGTTAAATTTTTAAGCTACATCATTGTATGAGAATATATCCTGATGTTTTCAGAATTATCACCTTGTACTTACTATCTTAGCTGGGGAAATGAAGAAGAATTCAAGATATTAAGAGAAAGATAAACTTGCTTAGATTAAGAAAGAGGCTTAATGCCTTCCTGCAAGCTGAGATCTTTTTAAATGAGACCAAGTGGAAAAAGCACCTTTATATCTCCTTGATGGACTTGACAAGCATAGAGAAATCAGAAATTCCTACAATTAATAAAGCAAATATTAATACATGGGAAAGGAGAAAAATAACGTTGAGCATAATTTGGGGGAAAAATGGTCATTTAATGTAGAATTCCTGTGATGTTATTCTGAGATGATGTATATTTTGAATTGCAGTGTTGCTTGAATGCAGCTACGGTTTAGATCTCTGCAACTAACAGACTTGAAAGGAGAGTGTGTTTGGCAGTTCTTTCTGCCTTAGAATATTTGTTTCTAGATATTGATATTGAAGAAGTTCCTATCATTTTTAAAGTTCCTAGTGCACTCCATGCAGAATATGTTGGAGATCAGACATCCCTGACCCACGTTTATATAGGAGGTCAGCTGTAAGCACTTGTTTACTCCTACATCATGGCTGAATTGCACATGCAGGGGATCACGTATTCAGATCTTTGGCAGTGAGCCGTGATTTATTCAATCTTTCTTTGTGCCTATTAGAGAGTAGCATTAAATGTATATATGGTCTCTTAAAATGTCTACCAACTAGCAGTGAACTATAAATTTCATCAATTCTTACGTTTCATGGGACACAGACTGGAGAATGCAGTGATTATAGAGCTGCCTTCAGACTAGACTCTTGCAGATGGGATTGCTGTCAATCTTAAATTCCGCAATGTGACTGCTGTATTCTATCAGTTTGATGTCATATGATAGCTGTGAAAGCTGGATGTGATACTAGCAAAGAACTTGACAAGTTTTACATATGGCATTTTGGGTCAGTTGTGCCTATCGTATAACAAGATTATGTTGTAATTGTAAAGTGCTGAAACATGGAAAATGAAACTGCTTAAGCTAACTCAAGTTTAGCTCCACTGAAAAGAATATGCTGTTAAGATAAACGACAGACAGTTTTTCTTTAGCACCTTCCATACAGTGACAGGAAACATCTCATCTTTTCCGAGAGGAGGGAGGGAATTTCCACAACACAGACAGTGCAATACCAGAACTACAAAGAAAAAGTCAGAAGATGCTTCACAGGATGTCTGATGCTGGCACACACCTGTGTCCATGAGGCCCAGCCCCTGCCCCAGCAGCACACCTGGAGCAGGGTGCCAGGCCCATGGCCAGGTGGCTCTTGGTGATCTCCAAGGAGGAGGCTGCACAGTGTCTGGGCTGTTTGTGCCAGTGCTACGTCATTTGCACAGTAAAAAGCGTACTGCCTTCATTTCAAGGTAGTAGATCTCAAGTCTATATTCTGTATGAGGTAATAGGCGAAGCAGAAGTAGTAGTTATGAATAGAAACACCAGTAGTTGTGGCTTTAGGGGGGAAAAAAAAAGAATAGGGAACTCACAAGAAGCAGCAGAGGGCGTTATGCAGTTTTCCTATATGGGAAATCTGTGTGGATTTGAGAAGATACGGAGCGGTCTGTGCAAATCCTGATTATATCCGAGGCTATCAAATTTACCAGTTCCTTTAAATATTTATTATAGAAATATTAAATAAAATACTATTAAATGTTATTAAATTAAATATTTGCAAAAGTGCATATTTTTGCTATTTTTTAATTAAAAAAATATTTTTAATACCCTTTATCAACTTCTTTTGCAATTGGAATCAAAGGTGCTCTGTTTAACCCACTTAACATGGGTTAATTTAGTATCTGAGGTATGTTTTGATTTAAGCATCACTCATCAATAGACTTTTCCACTCCTTTCTGTAGTTCTCTGATCAGACCACCACAAGGGAAAAGGCCACAAGGCAGTGTAAATTAGTGTAGTTTGGTGAAGTTTGAACCAGTAGTGACTTGCATAGATGGTAGTATGTTTTCATATTATGTACTTCCATATATTTATATACATACATATCCGTATCCATATGTTTCCATACACTGTGTTTCCATAGCAGTGAATACAACCATTTTATATATATTTAATAATTCTTGCAGAGGATGAACTAGAAATCAGAAGGAACCTTTGCTGTGGCTAAATTCAAATAAGGTATTAGAAAATTGTTCATCCGAACTGATATAATGAGACTTCCAATTTTACTTATGAAATCTTAGGTTTCATATATATGGACCATATGTTTACAATATGAAGGCTCTGTCAGCAAGTCTCAATCATGACATCTGACCTGTCTTTTCATAGCGCTGTTTCACTGAGCGTAATTTACCACTGTGTTCCTTTTTTTGGATGAATGCATTTGGAAGTTGGTTAGGGAAGAAGTTTTGTAAAGCAAATAATGTGGATGTTTTGGAAGTTGTGTAATGCATGAGGCTGGTGGGTAGATACCATCTGCTCTGCAGTAGCTACTCTGCTCTGTACTAATTCCATGTAGTGCAGAACTGCTGTTAAACCTCTCTGTAATTCTCAAATGCTATTGATCACAATTATGCACTGCTTTGTTTGTCTTTTCTGTTTGCAGTACGAATATGATTATGATGAGAAGGGTGACAGAGTAGTTCTAGGAAAAGGTACCTATGGGATAGTATATGCTGGAAGAGACCTTAGCAACCAGGTGCGAATAGCCATCAAAGAAATACCCGAGAGAGACAGCAGGTAAGAGCGAGCTTATTGCTGTACATACGTATTGCTAACAGAACTGCAGTTGTTTGAAGAAAACTTGGCTCTTCTCAGCAAGTATTTCTATGTCGTTGGCTTGTAATGTCCCAGTATACTCATGTTCAATTATTGTTTCCTCCTAGTATTCCTCAGCAGCCTTTGGAGAATGAGGACTTTTAATTATTTGGGAGCTTATATGCATATGAATTTGTGTGTATATATATATACATACACACATACATGTATGTACATATGTGTGTATATATATGTATGTATGAACTATAAAAACGATACCATTTGACAATATATATCTATCTTAAATCCTAGATTTAAATTTTTAAAGTTGCAGTTGTACCTCATCTATATTCCCTTGAAGGAGGAGAGAAAGGATAAAAGGAGTTTTCAAAGTGAAGGTACTATGCAGAACAAAGCAGATGTGTAAATGTGTAAATACATTATTTGAGGGCATGTTATTCCTCCTCAGTTCTTGAGATCTACCTCTGCTTTTTCTCAGCAGGCAGCCAGTCAGTCTCCATTTTGAAGGTCATGGGCAAGATGTTTACTGAGAGTTGGATCAATATCTCTATAATCATTCTGTTTGCAAAATATCATTTAAACATAGCCTAAAGCCTTTTCCCCAATTGTGCGCTACTCCTTGTTTTTTTGTTTGTTTTTAATAGATATTCTCAACCTCTTCATGAAGAGATAGCACTGCATAAATATTTAAAGCATCGGAATGTTGTCCAATATCTTGGATCCGTTTCAGAGGATGGATATATTAAGATTTTTATGGAGCAGGTGCCAGGAGGTTTGTAATATTCTGACCTTAATCTCTTAAAGAAACTAAAAGCAGTTGGGACCCTCAACTTAGTGAGTGCCAATGGGTGAGCACTTAAAGTGTTTGTGCACTGTATTTGGCTTTTCTGTAGAGACATTCATTACCAGTGGCATTCTTTGCATGTGAAGAATGATTTTAAGTATACAGCTCAGTGGAGAGAGAGCTCTGATTTCCTTTTAGCCTGAGCATCTAAATAACTGGAGCTTTTAAGATTAGCTTCTGTTGAGTGGTAATACAGGTTGAGCAAACCGAATATGAATTGGTACTTCCTACTTTCAAACAGTGCTTTTCCTTGACGAATCAAAGACAGCAGGGGTCTGCTTCTATTGCTCATAAATTACAGTTTTGTTCCTCTGACCTTTTCTATATTTAAGTCCCTCTTCACCTACTCTAGGTTACACTCCCATCTCCCTTTTGTATGTGTCAATAGAAATCAGGATGAGTGTTGTCAGTTTTGTAACTTGCAAAACTAAAACAGAAAGAAGAAAAATCAGGTTTTCTATGGAAGATCCAGGCACAAATGTTTACAGATTAATGCCCCAAGTACATTTATTTAAGATTGGGAAGATTTTTATTTTTAATTCTGGTGATCTTCTGATCAAAGACCCTTGACTTTTACTTTTTTTTGATGTTCTGTTTTTAGCTGAGACAATGATGTGTGTGACATGCTGATATAATGAACTTAAATCAACACTTTCACTTGTTTTCCTACACTTGTTAAATGCATCAGCTGCTGCTGTTTACCTGCCTTTTTTTCCCCTATCATATTTGCGCAGGAGTGTGCTGTGATTAGTTGCTAATGCCAGGGTATTATTGAACCAATTCTGTTATTTTTTAACTCTGCAACCGGTGTTAAAAAGAAACCAGCTGGTCAGATTATGCAAGATTCTTTGACTGAACTTTGTTTTAGAAAGCTGTTGACGTAGGGTGCAAATCCCTTTAACTGAATTTGTCTGGCATTAAACAGAATGACGGCACCTTGTTTATTATGGACAGAAAAAGAAAGACAGTCTTTATTTTGGCTCGTGATTAGAGTATTTGTGTAATTTTAAAAAAGATTAGATTTGTTTAAGGCAGGGGAATTGTAGATGACTGACCTTTTTCTCTGAACATCCATTACTTTGTTTCTTTAAGATGGTTCCATCATCTTTTCCTTTGGAATTTCCAGGACTTAATCCCCCATTTGCAAAGAAATAGTTGCTTGTTTTCTTTTTTTTTTTCTTTCTCCTTTTTTCTTTGAAGGAAACCAGCTTATTTGCTCGTGTATTTGGTTTACAAAGTATAGTATATTGCATAATACAGTGTCATCTGTTATGGTCTTTATTTCATTAAGAGCTAAATGGTTGATAGTCCTTATTTTAACAGTTGTTACACTGAAGTGAGGGAGATACATATACCCCCATTGTAACATTTCTTCCTGTCACGGAGAAGGAAACAGAGCTGGCAAAAAAGAAATGGCCAGTCACGAGCGGTGGGAAATTAGCTGCTTTGACTGAACTAGGAATAATTTGGTTTGATTATAAGTGCTGCATTTGTCCTGTCTTGGGATATTGTTCAAAAGGTTAATCTGGCCTTAAATACTTAATATTAATCTTGGGATTTTGTTATCTTGATATGCTTTCTTCTTAAATCACATAGGCAGCCTCTCAGCTCTCCTGAGGTCTAAGTGGGGGCCAATGAAAGAATCCACAATTAAATTTTACACCAAGCAGATTCTGGAAGGCCTTAAGTATCTCCATGAGAACCAGATTGTACACAGAGATATAAAGGTAAATTTTTTCTCTAGTGTGTGTTGTGGCATTTGCTTTTCACTTCATTTACTTTAGTTAGTTTTGCTCTAACCCAAATTTTTAATAGAATTTCATGGAAGCTTAAAAATAAAGGAAGGAATACAACAATCCTTTGCTTCTGGAAAATTCATTTGTAGAAATGTATATTACAAAGGTAACAACAAACGTGTAAGGGTATTGAGGTTGCGATTTGGCATCTGCACTTACCTGTTTTCACCTTTTCATCCTATGCCTTCTCTCTTTCATCAAAACTATAGGGGGATAACGTGTTGGTGAACACCTATAGTGGTGTGGTAAAGATATCTGATTTTGGTACTTCCAAACGGCTGGCAGGAATCAATCCATGCACTGAAACATTCACGGGTAAGACCAATTGAACAGACCTTTTTAAGAGCATTGTTAATATAGATTTCTCGTTGTCATCTAGGGCTAGACCTGTGATAGGCTTAGATGTAGAGCCAAGAGGCTCTTTGGATTGGTGGTGAAAACAGGATTAGGTTTCTTTTATTCTGTGCAAAACTCTGTCATATGTTCCTTTATAGCACAAAGTAGTAAAAACTTGCAGCATTTGAGGAAAACATTTAAGGAACAACAGCTGAAACTTCAGACTGTAAAATGACAATATGGTGGCATAATTACTCAATTATATTATCAATAGAAAAAATAGGTATGTTTTCTTGTTTGACCATATGCATAGACTGATAGCACAGATCGCAAGTCTCACATTGGCCTGCAATTTAAGTATGGAAAAGGGTCCACAATCTTCAGTCATGTGGAGCACAGAAGACATAACCTATGTTTAAAAGGTTTCTTGTGATCTGGTGATGACTACATTTCCTCCTTTCTTAGAAAGGAAGCTGTGCTACAAAATCATGAAGATTCGGAAGTGATAAGTAAAAAAAGACACTGTTTAGAAGAGTAGGTTATTATGAGACCTTGTGAATTGGAAATTTGACCTCAAATTTCCATCTAAATCTGAACTGAGTGCGTGTTATTTGCCACCTGAGATCAACATCCCAGCAGGTGCAGGCATTTGAAATGAATCTGTTTTCTGCAAATCATTAATGATTTTAATTAGAATCCAATTACATTAGGAGTCTTTCAAAGAGAACAAAATACATGTTTTTTTGTGGAACTTGGAATCAGAAGTGCAACGTTTGAATGCTTGTAATGAAGCACTGCAAGAAAAAATCACTTCAGTTGCAGCAGATAAGCATGTAAGTGAAGATATGTCTGAACAGAGCTGGTTGCATGCTTCCTTCTCAAGCATTCCTTTAATGAGTTTCGCTGTGTTTTCCAAAATATTCAACAAATAAATTTTATTGAGTTATCTTCCTTAAGTAGCTGGATGAATGATCTTCAAATACATATAGATATCCAGAAAAGAATATTTTCAGTTTTTGCCATCAGTATCTGTCCCTGTCATTGTTGTTAGATGAGTTGTTATTGGAGATGGTTTATGGAGAAATAGTATCTGAAGAAATGTCCCCACACAGTAATAAAAAAAAGGTAAATTTTTCCTTGTGCTCCTCTTCTTCTTTGTTCTCCTGTATGTTTGCTGTCCTGCTTGTGCCTTAGAGGTATAATTTACCATGACTAGAAATGTTTTAAGTTCTCAGTTTGGATTTAAAATCAGTAGGAAGGGAGCTATTGCCCGGAAGGGCTTAACAATTCTCTTGCTATTTGTTTTGCTTCTTAACTCAGTACATAAACTGCAGATTTTAGGTGTTATGCAATACAATCAGGTGATTCAAGGGTCAGGCTTCTAGTGGTTTAAACATTATATCCATCCATTCAAGGTGCTCAGCCTGAGGGCAAAGCTATGGCTTGAACTGCAGTTCCGCAGTAGTTGAATGAATGTACTAATATCCAGTGCCTTTATCTTCACCAGGTGTCCTCTATTTTATTCTTCATAGCTATACCACAGTGTAGTTTCATTGCATTCTTAAGAAGAAAAATGATTTAAAGATACTGTAAAAGACCTGGTAGAAATTTGTGTGGAAAAAGGTACTGTAGTGGTTGAAACACAGAGAACGTTTATAGATTCCCTTTGCTGATGTGGACTGACTTCTTGTAAAGCCTTCTTGTCAGTTGTCTGAGTATATGATTGAAGACCAGTGATTCCAGGTTGACCATCATTTTCATTTTTGTACTGTATTTTTTCTTTCTCAGTTTTACAGCTAGTTATTACACTCAGACTGTCTACAAACAAATGTCCAGTTTTACCTGTTAACTGCAGGATCTTATTTTGTCAACATGTCTAATTTCGGAAGTTTTAGTAGGTTTTTCTTTTCGTCTTTTTGATAACCTTGGTTGTCAGAAATTCCAAACACATCAAGAAGACTTCATTGAATTGCAACTTATGATGAGCTCCTTGATTTCTCTAGTCACAATGTAATCAGTGTATCTTGATTGCAGCCTCAATTGCATTTATGTAAAACTTCAGATTAAAAAGAAAAAAATTCTTTATCAACTTATATTTACCAAATCACTTGTATAAACTAACTTTTTGAAATTCCCAGTCACTATAGTGTGCAGAACCAATAATTTTTCTTGTTGTTTCTTGGTGGTACTGTCACAACTCCGTAATATTTACAAGACTCTATTCTTTGTTTAAAACAGAAACAACAAAAACACCACCTTCATCTGTTTGCTAGGTTATTCTGTTTAAAAAAAAAAACAACAAATAAACAAACAAACAAAAAAAACAACTACAAAATACCTGAGCAGGATAACTGCTTTGAGACACTGCTCATAGAGTTTTTTAATTAGGATTTTACCTTATTTATGTTGTGTAATTTTCAGACCTTGTCATCACCATTACGGGTATTTTTTGCAATGCTTTTTTTTTTTTTTTTAATCTACTCTTAAGTCCTTGTTGCCTGAATCTTGATGGTTTAATCTTGTTAAGTCTTGCTTAATTTTATGGAGAAGTGTTTCCAGGAACAAACAATCTGAAAGGAAAAACAGATTGCACCTACATTGAAATAGGGGTCTGAGAACTGCCAGTATGAAAAGAGCTATTAAAGAAAAATTTCTAGTAGTTATCCTAGAAATATCTATCATTTAGTTTGTGTATTACGATGAATCTTAGCCTGTTAATGGTGAAGGACTGACAGAAATATGTTGAGAAAAACAAGTATGCTTGCCCCTTCTGCTTGCTTGGTTCTCTCACTTCCCTGCTTGTAACACCTGTACCCACCAAACCATTTTGCTTTGCCCTCTCAGCACTCCATTTCTACTTTGCAGTTTAGAACTGTATTTTTTTTCCCCATGAGCTACTTTCTTCCAGCTTTCTTCTCACTACCAGGAGACATCTTATCCTTTAGAATCCCATCTTCAGATCTTCTGTCTTTATCAGCAGTCATTTTGGCCTCTCACTGAACTGCTCACTTTCTTGTTATAGGTGCTGTCCTACATCCACGTTCTTATTATTCAAGTAAACATATGAAAAATTTTCTCACGAACAATGTGTTACTGCAGTTTTTCATGACCTCCTATCTGCATAATCTTTACGATTTAGTGCCTGCAAAAAATATTTCACATGATTTCATGTTATAGGGAAGCATTTTGATTGTTGAATATATTTTTAGCAGTTTAAAGCCTTGTATAAGAAAGAAGAAAAAGTTTATAGGAAAGATCTTGAAACATAACTTTGTCTACTTCTAATTGCCAGTATTGAAAATCAAATCTTTTTGCTGTACAGGCTGCATTTGTCAATTTTTGGATTGTTTAGTGGTGTTTACTCTCTTTAGTAAGAATGAAGAATGTGCATAAAACTTGACAAAACTTTTTGTCCTGACCAGGCACGTTGCAGTACATGGCTCCAGAAATCATTGACAAGGGACCACGAGGGTATGGTGCACCAGCTGATATCTGGTCGCTAGGCTGTACCATGATTGAAATGGCAACAGGCAAGCCTCCATTTCATGAGCTAGGAGAGCCTCAAGCAGCAATGTTTAAAGTAAGTACATGGATCTATCTACTTGATGAATTTTCAAATTCTAATTTAATATTAAATTCTAATTTAAAATATGAATTCAGTTGGTAGTAACCTTTTGTCATATGGATTATTTTGTGCAAAGCCACAGTGCCATCTGTATTCTTAACTCTGACTGAAGTACTCTCTTCTGCTCGAAGTTGTACTGCTCTAGTGAGCAGTAATTTATTTTTGTGCTGGTAATAGATCATGACTCAGAGCAGCAACGTCAGAAATGAGTTAAAATATATGGAAACTAATTCTCTGCCTTCAGTCTTCTCCTGCTCTTGATTCCTCTATTGGCAACCAGAATCTTCAATGATGACAGCTAATTTCTTAGTGCTTCTTTAAGTCGGATGTTTTTTTTTTTAAGCCTTCCTCCAAGAGAATGTGGTTTGCCTTTTTTTTCAAAGGCTCGGTCTTTCCAAGATAGTAAGAAGGTATTGTAGAAGAGGGAGTCTAGAGCTTCTGGTATGTACTGAGGGACCCCTGCATCCTAAATGCTCTCAATCAAAGCTATCTCCTTGGTGAATTGTTGTCTCTACTACTATATATATTTTTTTTAACGTATCTGTATGATAGCGATGGGTTGATGGTTGGACTTCGATGATCTTAGAGGTTTTTTCCAACCTTAATGATTCTGTGATTCGATGCCTACATGAAAAAACACTTGAAAATGCTCCAGAAAGTTTTGATAATAAACGTACTTGAAAAACTCACAAATGAATACTGTTAAATGGCTTTTTCTGGTATGTTGTTGAAAGTCGCAATGTGAACAGTGGTGTAATTCTTACTGCAACCATGTCAAAATAAAAAATAATTATCGGTACATGTAGTAAGCTGGGCTGTAATTCACCATGCTTCATGCTAGGCCTGTGACTTGTCCCATTGCCCCACAGCTAAAAAGCAAAGAAAAGGGTGGCTATGGTTTTTTGATATTGTTTCAACTGTGCAGTGGACTGTCCTGGCTTTGTTTAGTGTTGAAGGGTATAACCCTCCACTATGGTGCCATCAGCTTGTGATGCTGTCCCAGTTAAGCCAGCTGGATGATCCTGTCTCCAAGAGCACTCCAAAGAGTGGGCTGATCATGAGTTGGGCACGCTGAGAGGAGTGATCAGAGCCCAGTGAGCTTTTGGCTATCTTCTCTCTGCCCAAAGCAAAAGTGATTGGTAACATGATATTGTCCGTTTATAAAGAACTGTCCAGGGTTACAAATCAGATAAAAATGCTTCACCAGAAAAGGTAGGTGTTCTGATATTGTATCTTGCCAATGGGAGACAACATAAATACATTGTGATTACATTTTGATTTATTTGTTAAATATATTAATGTAATTGCAGAGGTTAGCAAGTTGCATACACTAAAATAAGGTTGCCTTCAATTTTTATTCAATGCTGAGGTTTGAACGTGCTTAGCATTCTGGAAGGCATAATGCATTGTTAGCATTTTATCTTCTGCACTGTCATTCAAATACAGGCACTGCTGCTCAGCACTTCTAGCTTCAGCTTTTTTGAAGTCTTATTGCTGCTGTTAAGTGCATAATGGTCCCCAAGTATGTTAATGCAGCTCTATAATGAGATTATTTAAATAACTATTCATTTTATCAAGCTGCTGGCACCTGCTTAGCTGTTGGGCTGCCATCATCCCTTGTGTCACTGTCTTTCTGCTTGGTCACCAGAGCATGTTGTGTGTAAAGGTGCTGATTCTACAAGACAGACATGCATTACACAGCTTTGACATCAAGCCATTTAATGCCAGATCAGCATTAAAGAGTAAGAGGGCAGTGAATTAGCTGGAGAAATCACAAGGGAGCAACTTGAAATAGTACATTTGTCGTTGATGGTCCCCCCCCCCTTGATGTCATTGCATTTGTCCCCCTTGGGGGGATCATCTCAATAAACCTTTGGCCATCAGTTTTTCAGCTCCCTAACACTGAAAGGCTATGGAAGACATCTGAACTGAGTGCTGGGAGTAGTGACAAAGTCAAGGTCATTGTGAGCATTAGTGCAAGGAAATTTGGCAGCAGTAGGAGCAGAACAGGTGCTGGCCCCAGGTAGGGAGGCAGTCATGTTGGAGGAGGAAGTCATTCCTGATCCTGAGCACTGATGTGCTGCAGGATGTCAGCTGCTGAGAGAGATGGGGTGCATTACCCCGGGAGGCATCTGTGGTAGTGTGAGAAACAGCATTTGAAGCCCTTGGGATGGATGATGTCCAGATCTTGATATTGTCTGAAGGAAGGTGTTTGGACACATCTGTACCTTGACATTTGTGTAGCACAGTGGGTATTCAAGCCACATTTGAAGTGCAATAAAACAGGATCAGAGCCTTGCTGCCACTTCACTGCTTTGTGTTGGCACTTAGCTTGCTGCTTTTCCACTTTGAATATATCATCAGTGAGAGTGTGCTAGGTTAAGCTAAGAAAACTTTGGCCCATGCTTTCCTGCCAATTCCTTAAAATAATTTGTGTTTTTGTTTTACTTGCAGGTTGGGATGTTTAAGATTCATCCTGAAATTCCAGAATCTCTGTCTGCTGAAGCAAAAGCCTTTATTTTGCTCTGTTTTGAACCTGATCCTTGTAAGCGTGCTACAGCGTCTGATTTGCTCAGAGATTCTTTCCTGAAACAAGTCAACAAGGGCAAGAAAAGCAGAATTGCATTCAAGCCTTCAGGTATCAGCCAAATGCAGGTCAACATCATTAGTAAGGGTTATGTAAAAGATTGGAGTCATTAAGCACTTTCTTTTACTTGTGCCAAGAAATAAGCAGGAACTCGACAGCTGAAAGTACATGTGATTTGTAATTAGACATGTTCAAATTTAACAATTTCCAGAAAATATGATGTCTTGCTTATTTTGTGTACTGCGTAATTACCTCCCAACCGAATTCTACCTTCTCCCACAAAGAAATTACCAATTTATAGGAAATTTAAATTACAAAAATGATGTTCTATAAAGCCTCCAAAGCCGTTCTGCATTTTAGATTCATGGTCCTGTACAGCTCAGAGATCTGGGTTTCATAGAGCTGGTGCTTGACACCTGAAAATGGGTCTGCCAGGTGTTTCTGTCAACATTTGGTCAGTGCTGTCCAATGTGATACAGAATTTGGAAATTTGGCTCTGTTTGCTGAAGGAGCTGTGTTGGCGGTTGTTTAGTTTTATCCACTTGTGTGTTTCCCCCTGCTTCCCCAGTATATCAGCTGTATCCTCAGTGATATGATAACAAACTGTTAGCATAGACTAAATCAATGTTTGAGGAAACTGTCCACTTAAAAAATAAGAAAATCCATTGATCTTCTTGTTCTGCACATGGACATGCTCACGTTTCCAGTGCAAACTGAATTGCTTCTCTTTTTGATCATTTTTCCCTGTGGCAGAGAACTTTTGAAAGAAGAGGAATGGAATTCTAAAGTGTGCATGAGGAGGAACTGGAAATTAATTTATAACATGTAGCTGAGCTATTTTCAGAAAGGAAGTGGGCATCTCTGTCCTGAGAGGCAGTGGGAGAAGAGAACTGCAGTCCCTGAAGGCAGACTGGGATAGCAGAATGCTGGTCTCTGGTGGTGGAGTTTTTTGGGATAACCCAAGGAGTTGCAGGGAGCAGCAGGAAGTAAGCTCAGTGTTGGCCATGACCATGAGCACAGCAGACAAATGATACAAATACTGCATCCTGCTTGAGAGGAGGAAAGGCAGCAGCTGCAACTGAATGTGTGCATGTCTGCCTCAGAGCCAGAGAGAACTGTGTTGGCTACAGCAGCTATCTCTATGCGGAGCTGGGGGCATGAAGCAGGCACAGCCCTGCAGCTGCAACAGTTCATTTCATCTTCTCACCATTTCCCTCAGTACCCATTTCCTGTCTCTTCCCACATCCTTCCATCCTATGTCTTTTTTTTTCCTTTTTTTTTTTCCAATAGTATAAGTAGCTCACATCAGATCTCAGCCTTGTACCCGTGGGACAGCAACTTTCAATATTCTGCACTGCTGAGAAGCCTTGAGCTCATCCTCACAGTTTGACATACCTTGTTTCATTTCTGTGACTGTTTAGCCTCAGCCATTTGAACATCTGTCTTGCACTATGGAGGATATCAGAGCTGTCTGGAGAACTTTAACTTCTACCTCCCTCCCCCCTCCCTCATTGCTTCCCTTCACCATTTGTAGTGACAAACATCACAACCTTTGTGCTATTTTAGCTTCATGCAGACTCCGAGAGGGAGGGACTTCTTCCTTGGCTTTCCTATCACACAGCTGCACAATGGCAGTCAGGACTACAGCAAGCTCTTTGCAGGTTACCTTTTTTCTTCTTTTGAGATCAACTGGAATGGGACTTTCCTTTAGGCTGGACCTTAGAGAATTCTTACTGAGGACAGAGAGAGATGCAGGCAAGGCTGATGCTGCGGGTGTCAGAGTGGGAGCAGAGGAATGGAGTCACAATCATTAAGGTTGGAAAAGACCTCTAAGATCATGTAGTCCAACCACAAACCCATCACCATTATGCCCACCATGTCCCTCAGTACTACAGAAATGTCCCAGTGAGGCAGGAGGGGCTGGGCTGGGGGGTGCTCCCTGCTGGGATCTGGCTATGCTGGTGATTGGCCGTATGAGTCCAAGGCAGGCTCCTCAAACAGCTGGATGCCACTGGTAGCCCTTTGTGAGAACAGCAAAAAAAGGGGACTGTGCATCTGCATGCCAGTAAGAGCACCAAAATGGCATTCCTTTTTCTTTTAAGCACGTTGCTCTTCCTGCTTCTGTGTGCTCCATATTCTGTGATGTCTGCTCACAGATTACAATCGGAATGCATCCCTCCCACTGCCCCTCCACGGAGAACAGGCTGGCAGCAGCAGCAGTGAGTACGGCTCTGTTTCTCCAGACTCCGATGTACAGCATGACGTGTTTTTCGAAAGGCCGAAGAGATCCATTTCAGAGATTCAGACAAGGCATCCCATTGCCCATTTATTGAGGTAAAACGGTTGCTTTCCACTTGACACTTGCGAGGGCTGTGTGGATTTAATTCATGTTTTATTCTATTTGGGGTCATTTATTTCATGTGATGACTAGTTACGTGGGTGTGTTAAACAGTGAGTGAGTTTACAGGCAAGACACCAGTTAATTTAAGTATTATTTATATTTCACTAATGAACAGTGATTCTTTTTCTTTGAAGTTTCCATGTATTTACATACCTTTTTTCCCCAGTGAATAAATGTCGGTCTCCCTTTGAGTGAATTAGCAGTGGATGAGCTGCCCCTTTCCAAGTACTCTCAAGGGAACATGAGAAAGGGGTAGCAGACAGCTTTGCTGATCAGAGAGCTCAAACCAGTACTTCCAAATGAGTATGCTACAGTATGGGACCAGAAAGCATAAACAGCAATTTCACCCCCAAATTCTCAGCTTTCCTCCCTAAAACTCAGCCAGTGCTGGCTGATGATGGTGCCATTTCTCAGTGGGGTGACATCAGTGTTGTGCCACCACTGATGTTTTCATCAGCTGAGGATATGAATCCTCTTCTCTCTCAGAATCGTGTTTAGCAGTATGATCAATGTCCTGCTATAGTTTAATTCACTTTTCCACTTACCAAGTACCCCTGCTCACTGCTGACAGCACTGCCATGTGGGCAATTCTGAGGTCTCTTATTTGTGGCCCTGTTGCTGATGCAGCATGCCTGATGAGGGCCTGGCCCCGGAGGACAGAAGTTTCTCTCCTTCCAGTGAGGATAAGGATTCTGGTCTGTTCCTGCTACGGAAGGACAGCGAACGCCGGGCAATTCTATATAAAATTCTCAAGGAAGAACAGAATAAAGTTGCTTCGAATTTGCAGGACTGTATTGCACAGGTAATTTATTTCAGCTCTCCTTCCTGAAAACTAATAAGTGGAGACGCCAACAGCGGTAAATTGATAGGACTTTACATTTCTGTAGCCTGGATTCACAGTGGCACTGGTATTTGATGGTGTGTGAACCTCAGGTGGTTGAGCTAAAGGTATTCCTTCTGAATACCTTTAACTGTGTTTAAGCCTTTTGCTGTAGTCTGAGTGGGTACCAGACATCACCTTTTGCATGCTTCTGGGCTCCTGTTCTTTGGGCAGTTGTTGGCTATTAGAGGATTGAGATTGGTGAGATGTGGTTTGGGTGTTTTTCTTTTCTTTTTTGTTTTTTTTTTTTTTTTTAAGGACAAAATTGTGAAATAGTTCATGGTCTTAACAGAGTCTAAAATGTGTACGTGACATCTCAGAAGTAACAACAGTTTTAAATATTTTCCAGGATAAAGGAGGATTATTTTAGTAAAGGACATCCTACCTCAGTCCCCAGCTGTTCTGTAGCATTGCTTTAATCATCTTTCCATTATTTCTGTAATACTTGTCCTTTTCCTTTTAATTACACAGGTGGCTGTTCTTACATGTACTGAAATGGCTTTAACTGTAGGGGGTATGGGCTGCAAATCAGAGAATGAACATTTGAGAGCTGTTGCTGTGTAAATGTGGAGCTTTTTCTGACTTACAATGGATGGGTGCATAAACATAATGATTATATAATGTCTACACAATTACTTGGAAGTCCAGAGTCAGCTTACTGTAGGGACACTATCTACAAACATCTGGGTCTCTTACCAACTCACTCTGGTGCTTTTATGGAGGAAAGCTGCCCTCTACAGTACATTGGACAAATGTGTAAATATTATCTTGAACCTCTCTTCTTTGTGACAGCCATGATAGCAGTAGGTGCGATTCATTTTTGGTAAATAGGAATAATTGATCAAAAAAACCAACCAAACCAACAAAAAAACCAAAACAAACAAACCAACAAGAAAACCACATAGACAAAGGGAGAAAATAAGGACTTGGCAGAATCAAAGGTTCTTTGTTATCTGTGCTTAGGTGTGAAACATACAGGTGCAAAGCTATAAATTGTAACCTAGATACTAATACTACTAATTTGATATTTAATGACATTGGGATTTACTTGATAGGCTTTCATCATCTTTTTTTCTAGAGCTCTGAAGAACTGCAGCTTTCAGTGGACCACATCAAGCAAATTATTGGGATTTTAAGGGACTTCATACACTCTCCTGAGCACAGAGTGATGGCTTCTACCATATCCAAACTGAAAATGGATCTGGACTTTGATAGCACTTCCATCAATCAGATTCATCTGGTGCTGTTTGGATTTCAGGATGCGGTGAGTTCCTTGCCTGGTTCGGAAGGAGAGGAATTCTTTCTGGACAGACCTCTCAGTGCAGGGGTTTGTAGCCTTCCTACTCTTCCTCACCTCACCCCCTGTTCCCGTTCTTGCTGAACAGCCATCAGAAAAGCTGCGGAGGGGCACATGGAGCTGAAGCCCTAACACATTGTAGCCTCAGCCTCAGTGAGATGTGTGCTCCCAGCCTGGCCATGAAGCTGAGCCGGGGCTGAAGGGCTGCCCATGGGCTAACAGCAAGCTCTAAAGCTTGTTTTACATCCTGCATGTTTTCTATTCACCTCCCATCATACAGTACAGGAACTTGAATGTCACGGTCTGGTTTGAGAGCTCTAGATTAACACTGTTGAACTGGTTGTTTAAGCCTTTCAAAAGTGGGAGGGTTTTGGTGATTGTTACACTGAAAACTTCACCTTAATATTGAAAAACAAGATTTTGTTTCCTAAGATGCAAGTAAATATTGTTTGTTGCAACTTAACTCACTTTTACTTGCTCATATATCTGCAGGTTAACAAAGTGTTAAGAAATCATTTAATAAGGCCCCACTGGATGTTTGCAATGGACAATATAATTCGCCGTGCAGTCCAAGCAGCAGTTACCATTCTTATTCCAGGTAAAACAATCCAGTTGTTAACAAACTAAAAGGAAAAGCTGATTGTGCATTTGTGTAGCAAATGGAACAGGTTTCAGTGTACTCCATCAGCATGTCATTACCTACATCCCCTGTGCTACTGCATCAAAGGTATGGGGTCAGAAAGAAGTGTTGATTGTGAGGATTAATGCTGCAGTTGCAATACAAAAGCACACAATGGGTACCAGTGATTCTATATCACCAGTCTGGTCCAGTTTAAAAACAAAACAACAACAAGAAGATTAAGCTTAATCCAAGCTGGACCATTTGTAGTTGGAAAGAAAATGACTCTAGACAACATTTAGATAATATCCAAATGGTTAATGCTGTTTGTCTGGTCTGGTTATGTGTTCTGGCAGATGACTGCTCAGTTCTGGAACTGATGGCAGTGCGTTTACATGAGGAGAAATACAGTCTTGGTCTATAGATGAGTAGGTAGCAGGAACAGGTACCACCATTGCCAAAAGGGAGGAGATTAAAAGATGGTGACCTGTGCAGGAGTAAGGCTAAGCTGGAACTCTGAGTAGTTTTGTAATTCTGAAGTACCGAACATCATTTCCAGTATGAGAATGTTCTGAACTTACTTACTGACAGTGAGTCAGTCCAAATATGCAGTGGCACTCCTTTTTAGCACTGATGTTGTAACATCCGTGGTCCAGCTAATAAGGCTTTCCCTACTCCTCTGTGCATCATGAAACAAGACCTCAGCTGATGCTCTTCCACCTGCAGTAGAAACGAGCAAACTGCACTACCCTATGGAGATAAACCAATCCAAATAAAATCTTGATGTTTCATTTTATCAGAACTTCGAACTCACTTTGAACCAGCATCAGAAACTGAAGGTGGCGACAAAGATTGTGACGAAGTGGAAGAGAGTTTCCATCCCTCTGAACAAAATGGGACAGAGGATGCTGCTGTCACGTCAGGAGTTAGCACCCTCAGCTCTGTGGTGTCACATGAGGCTCAGCAGCAGCTTAGCCTGGAATTGGGCAGACTCAAACAGGAGACCATAAGGTAACCCATACACAAACACTATGCATTTATTTCTAGGGCCTTTAAGAATCTTGCAGACATGCTTCCTGCTGTGACTTGTACTTACCTGGTGACAAAGCACACCTGCCAGCAACACAAATGGATTCAGAGTGCGCTGGCAGCACCAGTGTGACAATTGAACAGCTTTCAGTACAACTTTCATTTCTGTGCCAATAATTTTTATGTTGCAATGTGTCCTGGTGGATTTCTACTGTTAAGTAATGATGCCTGCGTAACACCGTTTGTTTCTTTCCTACTGCCTTAGTTGCCACCTCACCTAATGGCACCATCAGAGATGTCCTTGCAAGTTTTATGAAAATTCAGCAGTAGATACCAGAGGGACAACGTTCCTTCTTCCTGCAGGGGATGGCCAGAATAGCTCATGAGATGTGGCAGGCTCATTAATGAGTGTATGCAGAGCTCATCAAAGCTCCTTTCCTATTTTTCATGGGTTATATTTGTATGTTGCTGCTGATGCATCTTCAGTATGGATGCAAAGTAAATCACCACAGTGTTATACTGCCTTGCAGTAAATTATAAAGAAAGATAGAAACTCTGCCCAGGGAAACTGCTGAACACCAGGAAAAGAATTTATAATATATTTACTAAATTCTGCTGCAAAGATGAGGGCCTTAAAGTGCTACCACGAAGCTGAGTCTCAGGCAACAAAAAGGGAATCCATCATAAGATGTTACTTAAGAGCATCAAGTATCCTGTGTGTTAAGTCCCACGGCAATTGTTAAAAAATGATAGATGTTTTATTCAGTTGGATTTATTCTCATTGTGGTGGATGTTTACCTTTCTTGTATGCTAACAGGCTTTTGGAAAAACTCGTTCAGAAGGAGAAGGAGTATCAGACCCTCTTACAACGATCTTTGGAGCAAAAAACGCAGGAATTGCACTTGCTTCAATTAAGACTTAAACCCAGAGGTATGAGAAGACACTGAGTACTTTGACAGTATGCATGTCCAAGTTCATGGAAATGGTTAAACGGTGATTTGGATCTTCTATTTTAAGTTGAAATAGTCTCAAAACCACCACTTTTGTCCTAGCTTTGAGTGTAGTGACATATTATTATTTTTTTTCTGTGAAAGACTGGCAGTGGCCTGCATCAACTTTAAAAGAGAATGCAGACCCAGAGCTCACAAACTGGCTGAAACAACAAGGGGCAGACCCGGATACCATTAGAAGGGTAAATATATATATATATACTTTTTTAAAAAAAACGCAGCCCTTGTTAGCAATTGGGTTTCAAAGGAGGAATGCTTAATTATTTAGGAACAAATTTCCCTTTCAGTTTGCTGAAGAGGATTATACACTGAGTACTGTCCTTAATGACATCACTAAGGATGATTTGCGATGCCTTCAACTGCGGTAAGGAACTACATCTTAGGTCACTGCTGAGAGCTTAATTAATAAAAAAAGGAGGTGAGGGGTAGATGTTATGATATTCTTATAGGCCTATTAATTTACTCTGATCTTCTGTCAGCATATGAACAACTGACTGCCACATTATAACAACATAACAAACTATACAGTAAGTTATAATATGTTCTCACTTTTTGTATTTACATGGATGAGAACTATTTCTCTGTCATTCAGCAACAAATGGTCATATAAGCATAAAGAACTTATTGCACCTCCATGTCCTTTTTGTACTGAGGTGACCAAAACTGAACACAGTACTTGAGGTGAGGCCTCATCCTGCCCCCGTACTCAGCATTGGTGACTTCCCTAGTCCTGCTCACCACACCATTCCTGATGCAAGCCAGCATGCCATTTGCCTTCTTGGCCACCTGGGCACACTGCTGGCTCATATTCAGCCGACTGTCCATCAGAACACCAAGCTCCCTTTCCGTCAGGCAGCTTTCCAGCCATTTTAGAGTTTACTTCTTGCTCGCTTTCAAGTAATAGATGGTTTTTCTCTAACCAATTACTGCTGTCCCTAAATTGTTCTTTGTTCTTCTTGAGACAGCGGCGGACTTCTCTGCAGAATTTGGAATGCGATATTAACCCACCGACAAACACCTGATAAGTCCATGGAGGCAGAAGAATAACGCTTTTGAAATAGAATGTGTAATGGGAGTAAGCAAATGAAAGATAGATACATTCCTAAATTATTGGATGTATATATGTATATTCTTCCTGCTTTGCAAGTTTTGCAGAGTTACGTAGCTCATTTGACCATCTGCATAATCCACAGTAAGTAGTAACAGCTTATGGAAGAGTAGCACAGAAGACAAATGCCATACCACTGTAAATATAAAGCCTTAGCTGAGACAGAATTGATTTTCTTCATAGTGTCTGATATGATGCTATGGTTTGGCTCTAGGAGAAAAACAATGTTGATAACAGACCACTGTTTTAGTTGTATCTGAGCAGTGCTGTATAGATCTGCGGACATTTTGGTTTTTTACTTCTTGTACTGTCCTAATAGGGAAGTGGCTGAGGGGAATACATACAGGGAGCTGGGAGGGGCAGAATGAAGACTGTGCCACACACCTGAACTGGCTTTAGCATTGTGCACTCTGAACTTAGAATGTGTGACAGGTGTGCTGGCTGATGGTTTAAGTGGGAAGCAGTTAAGCTGTAGCATATGTCACTTCTTCCTCTACCACTGTACATAGCTTTGTCTATGAAAGCAACTCTCAGTGAGCAACTGAGCAAAGCCTGCATCATGGTTTTGATTTTGTAATTTGGCTGTAGTAAAAACGTGGCAAACCTGAAAGGTCTTTGTTCTTTATCAACTGCTTCAAAAAAAAAAACAACAGAAAACCAGGTTAAATGTCGTTAAAAGTTTTATTTTATTTATTTATTTTTTTACACTGTACATGACAAATACAGCAAGCCAAAGAAAACCCCTGAAGCAAATATATAGCAATTTAAATAAACTGCTGCTTTCTCATAGTTCAGTTCCTTCTGAAATAACATTCAGGCATATTTAAGACAATCTGTACTGTGACAGGACTGCCTTACTCAACACCTCTTCTTTTGAAAGAGGAGGTGTTAAATAAAGATTAAGGTTTCTGAGTCATTACAGTTCTTGTAAATGCACTCACTTATTCTTACGAATGGCTGAGAGACTTATACTTTATCCACTGGTTGGGGCCACGCACTTCAAAGGGTGGCTCATTGAAGTAAATGTGGTTACCAAGTTCTTCCAGTGGGGGCTCTGGGTCAGTGGTAGCAAACTGAGCAGCTTCCTCTATCTCTTTTCTCACTGCCACATCAATTTCCTAAATAAAGAAATGCTAATTAGAAGGCATCTCAGGGAAAGCATCAATATTTTGAATTTAAGTGATGACGAAGCACTGATCAGACCTAGCATTAAAGCTGTCCATAAGAACTGTGAGTTTCCTCCATTCCTCATTCTAAAGCAGAGTACAGTTAATTATCCCAGAGGAACAAGACCACATTTTTCGCATTCTCTTTCTGCAAAACAATGCAAGTAAACAGAGAAATGTGACTGCAACCCTGTAGGTCAGGCATAAACACCCCCACTTCTGATGCACGGACATTCACAATGTCTAAGGAGACCTCAACAGCAGAATAATCAGGATATTTACACTATTTGCTTAGAGAGCATCTGGCTTCTTCACTACCACTGACCACTGCCAGTGTAGGACTCAATGTTCAGAGCCTTACCTGCTTTCTAGCTCATGTGGACAATTTTGATTTCTTAGAAACCAGCGTGACAAGAGATGTATTTGAAACACTAATGCTCAGAGCCTTGCACTGAGTTACACTCAGCACCCAAAAGCAAAAAGCAGTTCCCGCAGAGCACAACTGCATTAGCTAGTATGCAACAAAGCTTTACTATCAATCACCAAAAAGTTGCATTCTAATAAAAAAGCTTAAAGAAAAAGTGAATAAATAAAAGATAAGTAGTATATGAATGCAAAAGAGTTTGCTTTAACATTTACTATAACCATACCTTTAATTCTTCAACACTAGCGAGGTTATTGTTGATCATTCTGTCCTTCAGCAAAGTAATGGGATCACTTTTGCTTCTCACTTCTTGAATTTCTTCTCTAGTACGATAGCTAGGAGGAACACAAAGCAAAGAGATGAACTTACTTTAATAATTCTCTTGAATCAAAGTGATTTTCTGGACATAGCTCGTTTTTAGAGAAAAAGGTGTGACCAGAGAATTGTCAGGAATGCAATGAAGATACAGCAGCATTCATTATCCAAAGTACAGCATGGCTACAGCCAGAAGACTTCTTAGATTTGGAAGTGGAAACTGAAAGAGACCCAGACTTAAATATGACGTGGACAGGAAAAGGAAAACTGCTGTAGCCAAGACGGCCACTATGAGGCTGTATTTCTCCCTCCCTAAGGGAAAGAGCAGGGGGGGCTATATGACTTGCCCTGTGCTATTAGATTGGGATATGTTTAACAAACTCAATCAAAACTTCCAGTTCACTTACTTAAGGTTTCCAAAGAAGCATTAAGGTATATGTCTACTTCATGTATATCAGTTTGAAATTTGTTGGATGGTTCAAGGCCCAAGGCTTTTTGGCACCTGAATGCTTGTGCTTTTTAAGAAGCATTCCATTTGACTGGACACTCCAGCTGTTCCTTTACTTCTAGCTTATAGGATTTTTATATACTCTAAAAACCCTGGAAAAGTGCACTGGTTTTCAGTCAAAGCTTTCTTAGACTACACCACAAAGTCACACAGAACGGAGAATTCATTAATAAAAGGTACAAAAAAAATGAGCAGATGATTGCTTGTTCTGAAAACTCCATTTCTTAATACTGAAAATAAATATAACAAGGGCTGAGTGGTCAGACTTGTCACAGTGATTTTATCATAACCTTCATGCATTTCACACAGTGTCGGAATTTTAGCCATCAATACTTGTTTTCAGTGAACGTTAACACAGGGTTTCCATGGTACCTTATGCCAGGATCACTCATACTGTGGCCATGATAACGGTATGTCTGCAACTCCATCACAATAGGACCCTTAAAAAGAAAGAACATACAGAGAGCATTATCACCTTGAGCAATTGATTTGTGTTATAGCAGTATTTGCTACAGGTGAATTGTACAAGTGACAGATGTTTTTAATTCTCTTAGTTTAATCAATTCACATATCACTATTACAAGCAGCAAAACAAAAGTCCTCTTAAATGAAGAAGTATATTGATAACTACTAGCATTTACTTTCATGTCCTTATGGAGCATTGTTAACCAATTTGGTCCCCTCCAATGCCTTTCCACCATTACCTGGAGTATTTCAAATTGCTTATTATTTCACTTCAAGACTGTTAACTCCCAGCAGCTTGTTCTTCTGTGCACTCCAATCACAAACATCATTTCACACAACATCAGATATATCAGAACAGTTTTATTCTTGGGTAACACGCACTGATGCTGAAAAACCCTTAAGCTTCCATATAGTTTTGTACGTATTTCTAGGCAAGGACATAAAAATCTCTCTCATTGCCACACATCTAGTCTCACAAAAAAATTACTTCACTTTCCTTTTGTTGAAAATGTAGAACTATTTTTTGTGCCCCTCCTCCTAATAAATTTCTTCATAAAGAACAAAGCTGCCTAACAGTCAAAACATTTTTCACAACAAAGTTTAAGTAGGGTTGCTAGAAAGGAGAAAGAAATTGGCAAGGTCTCAAGATTCTTTTCTTTCTTAAAGCTTGATTAAATACCAACCGCGTGTTAACAACTAACAAAATTAAAGAACGATTTAATTACTAGTAGATTCCTTTCTGTGAAGAAACAGAGGAAATAAGGTCAAACAAACAAACAAACAATTCTAGAATAATTACAGAAAGCTACGCTAAGTTGGGGAACATTTTATGCATCAATTATTGTTGAAAGTTTCACCTATGGTAAAGGCATGGTTACCAACTTACTTTTCCAGCTCTGCAGTACTCAGCTGCAAACTTGGCTGCTTCTCGAACACAGAGAACATCCATGCCATCCACCTGATGCACAGCACAAGTCAGGTCAAAAAGAGACCGGAAAACAAACTTTCAAATTCAGTACTTTCATATCACAAATGCAATAGGAACTCAATCTTAAATTTTCTACTTTTTAAAATATTTATAAGTATATTTATAAATAGAAATACACAGGCATGTATGTATTGCACACACGTGTCTCAAAGCATGCTGGAGCTGTACTCACTCTAAGTCCTGGGATGAAGTCTCCTCTTTTGTAATAGTCAGTACTGGCTGCAGCTCTTTCAACTGAGGTTCCCATTCCATATCGATTGTTCTCACAGATGAAAATACATGGCAACTTCCACAAGGCTGCCATATTATATGTTTCAAATATCTGGCCCTGAAAGAAAAGGAGCAAGTTCTGTCTGGACAGGGAGCTCACATTTCAAGCATAAGGCTCTACTGAAAAATCATTCAGCTGCAGCTAGCAAAACTTTTGATACCAGAAGTGATCTCAATCTAGCCTCTTGCTGCAGGCCAGCAGCAATAAAAGAGAAGTTATATTATAAAGGTAACTTTTATCTCCACTCATAGCTCATAGAATTTCTTAAGTTTTAAACCTATTTCAGCCTCTGTGTTAGAGTAGAACAAAACATAGAATGGGTTGAGTTGGAAGAGACCCTGAATGCCACAGTTCACAGAAGGAAAACCGATTGCCCACAGTCACATTTCTCCTCACAGAGCTACCTTAGACAGCTTGTTTACCTGATTGGCTGCACCATCCCCATATAAAGTCAGGCAGACCTCATTTTTACCAAAGTATTTGCAGGCCAGCGCAATCCCAGCTCCGAGAGGAACCTATCACAGTACAGGACAAACCACAATTTTAGAACAATGTTGAGAGAATGTTGGAGACAAGTTGCTTGTGAAGTGTGAAGACACTTCCAGTATCAGGGATGTGCTCAACAGATAAAAGAGTAGTAACAAATGGAAATGGGTTGGTGACAATCTGTCTAGCAGCCAAAATATAAATAGTAACTATATTCTTGGCTTGATGCAGATTACAAAGCTGTCAGCAAGCGAGAATGACCACAAATTTAGCAGTCACAAAGCAGTAGTAGCTGCATACAAGTTCACATTGTGAAAATTGAGAGGAAATGCTAGGATGGCCAAATTTAACTTGTGTTTTAAAGCAGAAGTCATGTACATACCTGAGCACCGACAATACCATTACCACCATAAAAGTTTTTGGTATACATATGCATTGATCCTCCTTTTCCCTTCACACATCCTCCTTTTCGACCTGAAACATGAATAAGTGATTTCTTTTTTCCGAAGAAAAATGCTATACAAATGGTAACAGCTAATTCAATTCCTAAAGGTAATAATACCTTTAGAATGTTACTACTGTCATGAGATAAATCTCAGGAGAGTTAAGATGCTGATTGTCATGCATCAAACACAATGGCTTCTCCACACAGAACTTACAGTTAAATGTATCACCAAACAAATAAAAGAAGCCAGCGGGAAGAATGCTAATGGAAACATCACTTGAGTAGTATAGAATAAGATTTATTCATTAATTATAGTCCCTAATTTACTATAAAGTGCTTTTGTATTTTTCAGAACACTGAAACATCTCAGGTGGTTGTCTATTTGAAATAGCCAGTATGGTCTACACTTCTCATGAATCGAATCCACAGTACTTTAACAAGAAGTGCAAGAAGTATCTACAGTCCTTTTACTTTACCTTCTGCAAGAAAAATATCAACACTGTTCCAAGTTAATTGCAGTAATCTATGCTTGTCCTAACTGTAACTTCTACTTCTGGCTGTTGTCACAGGGAGGACAAAGAATCAAGCAAAATACCTCAACAAAAACCCACAAATCCCTGTCTCCAGATAAACCTTGAATACCTAGCCCAGCATTGTTCAAGTTGTTGTTTGCCTTTTTCCTTTTTCCTTCCTAACATTATGTACCTCCTCCCGTCCACAGAGTCAAGCTATTCTTTGATCCGCTCCATCCGCTTTACTCCTCCAAGTTAAACCTCCCAAGTTAGAAATTTTGAGAAATGCCCATCTAGCCATCCC